>OX596277.1:33110340-33277434 GCA_951394225.1 Harpalus rufipes | reverse complement strand
TACCTACTACGTGTATTTCGCTTAGAAATAGAATTTTTAAGCGGTTGAAGGCGAGAGAAACAGTTTTTACATCATATTTAGCTGTTTCACTGTCTGAAATGAACGATTTGTAAGAATATCTCGGATACATATTCTGCGTGATGTATCGATGGAAATCGATTGATTAGGGCATAGAATCATCAGATACACTGAATTTTAGTGAATACAAGGTTTTGGGGGTCCTCCGTGGTGCCCTCGCCGGTACAGCTAAAGTTCCGTGGAAGTTACTGTAAAACACTCAAATCACACGTATTTCGCTTAGAAATAGCATTTTTATGCGTTTGAAGGCGAGAGAAACAGTTTTTACATCATATTTGGCCGTTTCTCTGTTTGAAACGAACGATATGTAAGAACATCTCGGATACATATTCTGCGTGATGTATCGATGGAAATCGATTGATTAGGGCATTGAATCATCATATACACTGAATTTTAGTGAATACAAGGTTTTGCGGGCCCTCCGTGGTGCCCTAGCCGGTACAGCTAAAGTTCCGTGAAAGTTACTGTAAAACACTCAAATCACACATATTTCGCTTAGAAATAGCATTTTTATGCGTTTGAAGGCGAGAGAAACAGTTTCTACATCATATTTAGCTGTTTCACTGTCTGAAACGAACGATTTGTAAGAACATCTCGGATACATATTCTGCGTGATGTATCGATGTAAATCGATTGATTAGGGCATAGAATCTTCAGATACACTGAATTTTAGTGAATACAAGGTTTTGGGGGCCCTCCGTAGTGCCCTCGCCGGTACAGCTAAAGTTCCGTGGAAGTTACTGTAAAACACTCAAATCACGTGTATTTCGCTTAGAAATAGCATTTTTAAGCGGTTGAAGGCGAGAGAAACAGTTTTTACATCATTTTTGGCCGTTTCACGGTCTGAAACGAACGATTTGTAAGAACATCTCGGATACATATTCTGCGTGATGTATCGATGGAAATCGATTGATTAGGGCATAGAGTCATCAGATACACTGAATTTTATTGAATACAAGGTTTTGGAAGCCCTCCGTGGTGCCCTCGCCGGTACAGCTAAAATTCCGTGAAAGTTCCTGTAAAACACTCAAATCACGTGTATTTCGCTTAGAAATAGCATTTTTAAGCGGTTGAAGGCGAGAGAAACAGTTTTTACATCATTTTTGGCCGTTGCACGGTCTGAAACGAACGATTTGTAAGAACATCTCGGATACATATTCTGCGTGATGTAACGATGGAAATCGATTGATTAGGGCATAGAATCATCAGATACACTAAATTTTAGTGAATACAAGGTTTTGGAAGCCCTCCGTGGTGCCCTCGCCGGTACAGCTAAAGTTCCGTGGAAGTTACTGTAAAACACTCAAATCACACGTATTTCGCTTAGAAATAGCATTTTTATGCGTTTGAAGGCGAGAGAAACAGTTTTTACATCATATTTAGCTGTTTCACTGTCTGAAACGAACGATTTGTAAGAACATCTCGGATACATATTCTGCGTGATGTATCGATGGAAATCGATTGATTAGGGCATAGAATCATCAGATACACTGAATTTTAGTGAATACAAGGTTTTGGGGCTCTCCGTGGTGCCCTCGCCGGTACAGCAAAAGTTCCGTGGAAGTTACTATATAACACTCAAATCACTCGTATTTCGCTTAGAAATAGCATTTTTAAGCGTTTGAAGGCGAGAGAAACAGTTTTTACATCATATTTGGCCGTTTCACGGTCTGAAACGAACGATTTGTAAGAAAATCTCGGATACATATTCTGCGTGATGTATCGATGGAAATCGATTGATTAGGGCATTGAATCATCAGATACACTGAATTTTAGTGAATACAAGGTTTTGGGGGCCCTCCGTGGTGCCCTAACCGGTACAGCTAAAGTTCCGTGAAAGTTACTGTAAAACACTCAAATCACACATATTTCGCTTAGAAATAGCATTTTTATGCGTTTGAAGGCGAGAGAAACAGTTTTTACATCATATTTGGCCGTTTCACTGTTTGAAACGAACGATATGTAAGAACATCTCGGATACATATTCTGCGTGATGTATCGATGGAAATCGATTGATTAGGGCATAGAATCATCAGATACACTGAATTTTAGTGAATACAAGGTTTTGGGGGTCCTCCGTGGTGCCCTCGCCGGTGCAGCTAAAGTTCCGTGGAAGTTACTGTATAACACTCAAATCACACGTATTTCGCCTAGAAATAGCATTTTTAAGCGTTTGAAGGCGAGAGAAACAGTTTTTACATCATATTTAGCCGTTTCACTGTCTGAAACGAACGGTTTGTAAGATCATCTCGGATACATATTCTGCGTGATGTATCGATGGAAATCGATTGATTAGGACATAGAATCATCAGATACGCTGAATTTTAGTGAATACAAGGTTTTGGGGGCCATCCGTGGTGCCCTCGCCGGTACAGCTAAAGTTCCGTGGAAGTTACTGTAAAACACTCAAATCACACATATTTCGCTTAGAAATAGCATTTTTATGCGTTTGAAGGCGAGAGAAACAGTTTTTACATCATATTTGGCCGTTTCACTGTTTGAAACGAACGATATGTAAGAAAATCTCGGATACATATTCTGCGTAATGTATCGACGGAAATCGATTGATTAGGGCATTGAATCATCAGATACACTGAATATTAGTGAATACAAGGTTTTGGGGGCCCTCCGTGGTGCCCTAACCGGTACAGCTAAAGTTCCGTAAAAGTCACTGTAAAACACTCAAATCACACATATTTCGCTTAGAAATAGCATTTTTATGCGTTTGAAGGCGAGAGAAACAGTTTTTACATCATATTTGGCCGTTTCACTATCTGAAACGATCGATTTGTAAGAACATCTCGGATACATATTCTGCGTGATGTATCGATGGAAATCGATTGATTAGGGCATAGAATCATCAGATACACTAATTTTTAGTGAATACAAGGTTTTGGGGGCCCTCCGTGGTGCCCTCGCCGGTACAGCTAAAGTTCCGTGGAAGTTACTGTAAAACACTCAAATCACACGTATTTCGCTTAGAAATAGCATTTTTAAGCGTTTGAAGGCGAGAGAAACAGTTTTTACATCATATTTAGCTGTTTCACTGTCTGAAACGAACGATTTGTAAGAACATCTCGGATACATATTCTGCGTGATGTATCGATGGAAATCGATTGATTAGGGCATAGAATCATCAGATACACTGAATTTTAGTGAATACAAGGTTTTGGGGGCCCTCCGTGGTACCCTAGCCGGTACAGCTGAAGTTCCGTGAAAGTTACTGTAAAACACTCAAATCACACATATTTCGCTTAGAAATAGCATTTTTATGCGTTTGAAGGCGAGAGAAACAGTTTTTACATTATATTTGGCCGTTTCACTGTCTGAAACGAACGATTTATAAGAACATCTCGGATACATAATCTGCGTGATGTATCGATGGAAATCGATTGATTACGGCATAGAATCATCAGATACACTGAAGTTTAGTGAATACAAGGTTTTGGGGGTCCTCCGTGGTGTCCTCGCCGGTACAGCTAAAGTTCCGTGGAAGTTACTGTAAAACACTCAAATCACACGTATTTCGCTTAGAAATAGCATTTTTATGCGTTTGAAGGCGAGAGAAACAGTTTTTACATCATATTTAGCCGTTTCACTGTCTGAAACGAACGATTTGTAAGAACATCTCGGATACATATTCTGCGTGATGTATCGATGGAAATCGATTGATTAGGGCATAGAATCATCAGATACACTGAAGTTTAGTGAATACAAGGTTTTGGGGGTCCTCCGTGGTGTCCTCGCCGGTACAGCTAAAGTTCCGTGGAAGTTACTGTAAAACACTCAAATCAAACGTATTTCGCTTAGAAATAGCATTTTTATGCGTTTGAAGGCGAGAGAAACAGTTTTTACATCAGATTTAGCCGTTTCACTGTCTGAAACGAACGATTTGTAAGAACATCTCGGATACATATTCTGCGTGATGTATCGATGGAAATCGATTGATTAGGGCATAGAATCATCAGATACACCAATTTTTAGTGAATACAAGGTTTTGGGGGCCCTCCGTGGTGCCCTCGCCGGTACAGCTAAAGTTCCGTGGAAGTTACTGTAAAACACTCAAATCACACGTATTTCGCTTAGAAATACCATATTTAAGCGTTTGAAGGCGAGAGAAACAGTTTTTACATCATATTTAGCTGTTTCACTGTCTGAAACGAACGATTTGTAAGAACATCTCGGATACATATTCTGCGTGATGTATCGATGGAAATCGATTGATTAGGGCATTGAATCATCAGATACACTGAATTTTAGTGAATACAAGGTTTTGGGGGCCCTCCGTGGTGCCCTCGCTGATACAGCTAAAGTTCCGTGGAAGTTACTGTAAAACACTCAAATCACACGTATTTCGCTTAGAAATAGCATTTTTAAGCGTTTGAAGGCGAGAGAAACAGTTTTTACATCATATTTGGCCGTTTCACGGTCTGAAACGAACGATTTGTAAGAAAATCTCGGATACATATTCTGCGTGATGTATCGATGGAAATCGATTGATTAGGGCATTGAATCATCAGATACACTGAATTTTAGTGAATACAAGGTTTTGGGGGCCCTCCGTGGTGCCCTAACCGGTACAGCTAAAGTTCCGTGAAAGTTACTGTAAAACACTCAAATCACACATATTTCGCTTAGAAATAGCATTTTTATGCGTTTGAAGGCGAGAGAAACAGTTTTTACATCATATTTGGCCGTTTCACTGTTTGAAACGAACGATATGTAAGAACATCTCGGATACATATTCTGCGTGATGTATCGATGGAAATCGATTGATTAGGGCATTGAATCATCAGATACACTGAATTTTAGTGAATACAAGGTTTTGGGGGCCCTCCGTGGTACCCTAGCCGGTACAGCTGAAGTTCCGTGAAAGTTACTGTAAAACACTCAAATCACACATATTTCGCTTAGAAATAGCATTTTTATGCGTTTGAAGGCGAGAGAAACAGTTTTTACATCATATTTAGCTGTTTCACTGTCTGAAACGAACGATTTGTAAGAACATCTCGGATACATATTCTGCGTGATGTATCGATGGAAATCGATTGATTAGGGCATAGAATCATCAGATACACTGAATTTTAGTGAATACAAGGTTTTGGGGGCCCTCCGTGGTGCCCTCGCCGGTACAGCTAAAGTTCCGTGGAAGTTACTGTAAAACACTCAAATCACACATATTTCGCTTAGAAATAGCATTTTTATGCGTTTGAAGGCGAGAGAAACAGTTTTTACATCATATTTGGCCGTTTCACTGTCTGAAACGAACGATTTGTAAGAACATCTCGGATACATATTCTGCGTGATGTATCGATGGAAATCGATTGATTAGGGCATAGAATCATCAGCTACACTGAATTTTAGTGAATACAAGGTTTTGGGGCCCTCCGTGGTGCCCTCGCCGGTACAGCTAAAGTTCCGTGGATGTTACTGTATAACACTCAAATCACTCGTATTTCGCTTAGAAATAGCATTTTTAAGTGTTTGAAGGCGAGAGAAACAGTTTTCACATCATATTTGTCCGTTTCACGGTCTGAAACGAACGATTTGTAAGAAAATCTCGGATACATATTCTGCGTGATGTATCGATGGAAATCGATTGATTAGGACATAGAATCATCAGATACACTGAATTTTAGTGAAAACAAGGTTTTGGGGGCTCTCCGTGGTGCCCTCGCCGGTACAGCTAATGTTCCGTGGAAGTTACTGTAAAACAATCAAATCACACGTATTTCGCTTAGAAATAGCATTTTTATGCGTTTGAAGGCGAGAGAAACAGTTTTTACATCATATTTGGCCGTTTCACTGTCTGAAACGAACGATTTGTAAGAACATCTCGGATACATATTCTGCGTGATGTATCGATGGAAATCGATTGATTAGGGCATAGAATCATCAGATACACTAAATTTTAGTGAATACAAGGTTTTGGAAGCCCTCCGTGGTGCCCTCGCCGGTACAGCTAAAGTTCCGTGGAAGTTACTGTAAAACACTCAAATCACACGTATTTCGCTTAGAAATAGCATTTTTATGCGTTTGAAGGCGAGAGAAACAGTTTTTACATCATATTTAGCTGTTTCACTGTCTGAAACGAACGATTTGTAAGAACATCTCGGATACATATTCTGCGTGATGTATCGATGGAAATCGATTGATTAGGGCATAGAATCATCAGATACACTGAATTTTAGTGAATACAAGGTTTTGGGGCTCTCCGTGGTGCCCTCGCCGGTACAGCAAAAGTTCCGTGGAAGTTACTATATAACACTCAAATCACTCGTATTTCGCTTAGTAATAGCATTTTTAAGCGTTTGAAGGCGAGAGAAACAGTTTTTACATCATATTTGGCCGTTTCACGGTCTGAAACGAACGATTTGTAAGAAAATCTCGGATACATATTCTGCGTGATGTATCGATGGAAATCGATTGATTAGGGCATTGAATCATCAGATACACTGAATTTTAGTGAATACAAGGTTTTGGGGGCCCTCCGTGGTGCCCTAACCGGTACAGCTAAAGTTCCGTGAAAGTTACTGTAAAACACTCAAATCACACATATTTCGCTTAGAAATAGCATTTTTATGCGTTTGAAGGCGAGAGAAACAGTTTTTACATCATATTTGGCCGTTTCACTGTTTGAAACGAACGATATGTAAGAACATCTCGGATACATATTCTGCGTGATGTATCGATGGAAATCGATTGATTAGGGCATAGAATCATCAGATACACTGAATTTTAGTGAATACAAGGTTTTGGGGGTCCTCCGTGGTGCCCTCGCCGGTGCAGCTAAAGTTCCGTGGAAGTTACTGTATAACACTCAAATCACACGTATTTCGCCTAGAAATAGCATTTTTAAGCGTTTGAAGGCGAGAGAAACAGTTTTTATATCATATTTAGCCGTTTCACTGTCTGAAACGAACGGTTTGTAAGATCATCTCGGATACATATTCTGCGTGATGTATCGATGGAAATCGATTGATTAGGACATAGAATCATCAGATACGCTGAATTTTAGTAAATACAAGGTTTTGGGGGCCATCCGTGGTGCCCTCGCCGGTACAGCTAAAGTTCCGTGGAAGTTACTGTAAAACACTCAAATCACACATATTTCGCTTAGAAATAGCATTTTTATGCGTTTGAAGGCGAGAGAAACAGTTTTTACATCATATTTGGCCGTTTCACTGTTTGAAACGAACGATATGTAAGAAAATCTCGGATACATATTCTGCGTAATGTATCGACGGAAATCGATTGATTAGGGCATTGAATCATCAGATACACTGAATATTAGTGAATACAAGGTTTTGGGGGCCCTCCGTGGTGCCCTAACCGGTACAGCTAAAGTTCCGTAAAAGTTACTGTAAAACACTCAAATCACACATATTTCGCTTAGAAATAGCATTTTTATGCGTTTGAAGGCGAGAGAAACAGTTTTTACATCATATTTGGCCGTTTCACTGTCTGAAACGAACGATTTGTAAGAACATCTCGGATACATATTCTGCGTGATGTATCGATGGAAATCGATTGATTAGGGCATAGAATCATCAGCTACACTGAATTTTAGTGAATACAAGGTTTTGGGGCCCTCCGTGGTGCCCTCGCCGGTACAGCTAAAGTTCCGTGGATGTTACTGTATAACACTCAAATCACTCGTATTTCGCTTAGAAATAGCATTTTTAAGTGTTTGAAGGCGAGAGAAACAGTTTTCACATCATATTTGTCCGTTTCACGGTCTGAAACGAACGATTTGTAAGAAAATCTCGGATACATATTCTGCGTGATGTATCGATGGAAATCGATTGATTAGGACATAGAATCATCAGATACACTGAATTTTAGTGAAAACAAGGTTTTGGGGGCTCTCCGTGGTGCCCTCGCCGGTACAGCTAATGTTCCGTGGAAGTTACTGTAAAACAATCAAATCACACGTATTTCGCTTAGAAATAGCATTTTTATGCGTTTGAAGGCGAGAGAAACAGTTTTTACATCATATTTGGCCGTTTCACTGTCTGAAACGAACGATTTGTAAGAACATCTCGGATACATATTCTGCGTGATGTATCGATGGAAATCGATTGATTAGGGCATAGAATCATCAGATACACTAAATTTTAGTGAATACAAGGTTTTGGAAGCCCTCCGTGGTGCCCTCGCCGGTACAGCTAAAGTTCCGTGGAAGTTACTGTAAAACACTCAAATCACACGTATTTCGCTTAGAAATAGCATTTTTATGCGTTTGAAGGCGAGAGAAACAGTTTTTACATCATATTTAGCTGTTTCACTGTCTGAAACGAACGATTTGTAAGAACATCTCGGATACATATTCTGCGTGATGTATCGATGGAAATCGATTGATTAGGGCATAGAATCATCAGATACACTGAATTTTAGTGAATACAAGGTTTTGGGGCTCTCCGTGGTGCCCTCGCCGGTACAGCAAAAGTTCCGTGGAAGTTACTGTAAAACACTCAAATCACACGTATTTCGCTTAGAAATAGCATTTTTATGCGTTTGAAGGCGAGAGAAACAGTTTTTACATCATATTTAGCTGTTTCACTGTCTGAAACGAACGATTTGTAAGAACATCTCGGATACATATTCTGCGTGATGTATCGATGGAAATCGATTGATTAGGGCATAGAATCATCAGATACACTGAATTTTAGTGAATACAAGGTTTTGGGGCTCTCCGTGGTGCCCTCGCCGGTACAGCAAAAGTTCCGTGGAAGTTACTATATAACACTCAAATCACTCGTATTTCGCTTAGAAATAGCATTTTTAAGCGTTTGTAGGCGAGAGAAATAGTTTTTACATCATATTTAGCCGTTTCACTGTCTGAAACGAACGGTTTGTAAGATCATCTCGGATACATATTCTGCGTGATGTATCGATGGAAATCGATTGATTAGGACATAGAATCATCAGATACGCTGAATTTTAGTGAATACAAGGTTTTGGGGGCCATCCGTGGTGCCCTCGCCGGTACAGCTAAAGTTCCGTGGAAGTTACTGTAAAACACTCAAATCACACATATTTCGCTTAGAAATAGCATTTTTATGCGTTTGAAGGCGAGAGAAACAGTTTTTACATCATATTTGGCCGTTTCACTGTTTGAAACGAACGATATGTAAGAAAATCTCGGATACATATTCTGCGTAATGTATCGACGGAAATCGATTGATTAGGGCATTGAATCATCAGATACACTGAATATTAGTGAATACAAGGTTTTGGGGGCCCTCCGTGGTGCTCTAACCGGTACAGCTAAAGTTCCGTAAAAGTTACTGTAAAACACTCAAATCACACATATTTCGCTTAGAAATAGCATTTTTATGCGTTTGAAGGCGAGAGAAACAGTTTTTACATCATATTTGGCCGTTTCACTATCTGAAACGATCGATTTGTAAGAACATCTCGGATACATATTCTGCGTGATGTATCGATGGAAATCGATTGATTAGGGCATAGAATCATCAGATACACTAATTTTTAGTGAATACAAGGTTTTGGGGGCCCTCCGTGGTGCCCTCGCCGGTACAGCTAAAGTTCCGTGGAAGTTACTGTAAAACACTCAAATCACACGTATTTCGCTTAGAAATCGCATTTTTAAGCGTTTGAAGGCGAGAGAAACACTTTTTACATCATATTTGGCCGTTTCACGGTCTGAAACGAACGATTTGTAAGAAAATCTCGGATACATATTCTGCGTGATGTATCGATGGAAATCGAATGATTAGGGCATTGAATCATCAGATACACTGAATTTTAGTGAATACAAGGTTTTGGGGGCCCTCCGTGGTACCCTAGCCGGTACAGCTGAAGTTCCGTGAAAGTTACTGTAAAACACTCAAATCACACATATTTCGCTTAGAAATAGCATTTTTATGCGTTTGAAGGCGAGAGAAACAGTTTTTACATTATATTTGGCCGTTTCACTGTCTGAAACGAACGATTTATAAGAACATCTCGGATACATAATCTGCGTGATGTATCGATGGAAATCGATTGATTACGGCATAGAATCATCAGATACACTGAAGTTTAGTGAATACAAGGTTTTGGGGGTCCTCCGTGGTGTCCTCGCCGGTACAGCTTAAGTTCCGTGGAAGTTACTGTAAAACACTCAAATCAAACGTATTTCGCTTAGAAATAGCATTTTTATGCGTTTGAAGGCGAGAGAAACAGTTTTTACATCATATTTGGCCGTTTCACGGTCTGAAACGAACGATTTGTAAGAAAATCTCGGATACATATTCTGCGTGATGTATCGATGGAAATCGATTGATTAGGGCATTGAATCATCAGATACACTGAATTTTAGTGAATACAAGGTTTTGGGGGCCCTCCGTGGTGCCCTAACCGGTACAGCTAAAGTTCCGTGAAAGTTACTGTAAAACACTCAAATCACACATATTTCGCTTAGAAATAGCATTTTTATGCGTTTGAAGGCGAGAGAAACAGTTTTTACATCATATTTGGCCGTTTCACTGTTTGAAACGAACGATATGTAAGAACATCTCGGATACATATTCTGCGTGATGTATCGATGGAAATCGATTGATTAGGGCATTGAATCATCAGATACACTGAATTTTAGTGAATACAAGGTTTTGGGGGCCCTCCGTGGTACCCTAGCCGGTACAGCTGAAGTTCCGTGAAAGTTACTGTAAAACACTCAAATCACACATATTTCGCTTAGAAATAGCATTTTTATGCGTTTGAAGGCGAGAGAAACAGTTTCTACATTATATTTGGCCGTTTCACTGTCTGAAACGAACGATTTGTAAGAACATCTCGGATACATATTCTGCGTGATGTATCGATGGAAATCGATTGAATAGGGCATAGAATCATCAGATACACTAATTTTTAGTGAATACAAGGTTTTGGGGGCCCTCCGTGGTGCCCTCGCCGGTACAGCTAAAGTTCCGTGGAAGTTACTGTAAAACACTCAAATCACACGTATTTCGCTTAGAAATACCATATTTAAGCGTTTGAAGGCGAGAGAAACAGTTTTTACATCATATTTAGCTGTTTCACTGTCTGAAACGAACGATTTGTAAGAACATCTCGGATACTTATTCTGCGTGATGTATCGATGGAAATCGATTGATTAGGGCATTGAATCATCAGATACACTGAATTTTAGTGAATACAAGGTTTTGGGGGCCCTCCGTGGTGCCCTAGCCGGTACAGCTAAAGTTCCATGAAAGTTACTGTAAAACACACAAATCACACATATTTCGCTTACAAATGGCATTTTTATGCGTTTGAAAGCGAGAGAAATAGTTTTTACATCATATTTGGCTGTTTCACTGTCTGAAACGAACGATTTGTAAGAACATCTCGGATACATATTCTGCGTGATGTATCGATGGAAATCGATTGATTAGGGCATAGAATCATCAGATACACTAATGTTTAGTGAATACAAGGTTTTGGGGGCCCTCCGTGGTGCCCTTGCCGGTACAGCTGAAGTTCTGTGGAAGTTACTGTAAAACACTCAAATCACACGTATTTCGCTTAGAAATAGCACTTTTAAGCGTTTGAAGGCGAGAGAAACAGTTTTTACATCATATTTGGCCGTTTCACGGTCTGAAACGAACGATTTGTAAGAAAATCTCGGATACATATTCTGCGTGATGTATCGATGGAAATCGATTGATTAGGGCATAGAATCATCAGATACACTGAATTTTAGTGAATTCAAGGTTTTGGGGCTCTCCGTGGTGCCCTCGCCGGTACAGCTGAAGTTCCGTGAAAGTTACTGTAAAACACTCAAATCACACATATTTCGCTTAGAAATAGCATTTTTATGCGTTTGAAGGCGAGAGAAACAGTTTCTACATTATATTTGGCCGTTTCACTGTCTGAAACGAACGATTTGTAAGAACATCTCGGATACATATTCTGCGTGATGTATCGATGGAAATCGATTGATTAGGGCATAGAATCATCAGCTACACTGAATTTTAGTGAATACAAGGTTTTGGGGGCCCTCTGTGGTGCCCTCGCCGGTACAGCTAAAGTTCCGTGGAAGTTACTGTAAAACACTCAAATCACACGTATTTCGCTTAGAAATACCATATTTAAGCGTTTGAAGGCGAGAGAAACAGTTTTTACATCATATTTAGCTGTTTCACTGTCTGAAACGAACGATTTATAAGAACATCTCGGATACATATTCTGCGTGATGTATCGATGGAAATCGATTGATTAGGGCATAGAATCATCAGCTACACTGAATTTTAGTGAATACAAGGTTTTGGGGGCCCTCCGTGGTGCCCTCGCCGGTACAGCTAAAGTTTCGTGGAAGTTACTGTATAACACTCAAATCACACGTATTTCGCTTAGAAATAGCACTTTTAAGCGTTTGAAGGCGAGAGAAACAGTTTTTACATCATATTTGGCCGTTTCACGGTCTGAAACGAACGATTTGTAAGAAAATCTCGGATACATATTCTGCGTGATGTATCGATGGAAATCGATTGATTAGGGCATAGAATCATCAGATACACTGAATTTTAGTGAATTCAAGGTTTTGGGGCTCTCCGTGGTGCCCTCGCCGGTACAGCTGAAGTTCCGTGAAAGTTACTGTAAAACACTCAAATCACACATATTTCGCTTAGAAATAGCATTTTTATGCGTTTGAAGGCGAGAGAAACAGTTTCTACATTATATTTGGCCGTTTCACTGTCTGAAACGAACGATTTGTAAGAACATCTCGGATACATATTCTGCGTGATGTATCGATGGAAATCGATTGATTAGGGCATAGAATCATCAGCTACACTGAATTTTAGTGAATACAAGGTTTTGGGGGCCCTCTGTGGTGCCCTCGCCGGTACAGCTAAAGTTCCGTGGCAGTTACTGTAAAACACTCAAATCACACGTATTTCGCTTAGAAATACCATATTTAAGCGTTTGAAGGCGAGAGAAACAGTTTTTACATCATATTTAGCTGTTTCACTGTCTGAAACGAACGATTTATAAGAACATCTCGGATACATATTCTGCGTGATGTATCGATGGAAATCGATTGATTAGGGCATAGAATCATCAGCTACACTGAATTTTAGTGAATACAAGGTTTTGGGGGCCCTCCGTGGTGCCCTCGCCGGTACAGCTAAAGTTCCGTGGAAGTTACTGTATAACACTCAAATCACTCGTATTTCGCTTAGAAATAGCATTTTTAAGCGTTTGAAGGCGAGAGAAACAGTTTTCACATCATATTTGGCCGTTTCACGGTCTGAAACGAACGATTTGTAAGAAAATCTCGGATACATATTCTGCGTGATGTATCGATGGAAATCGATTGATTAGGACATAGAATCATCAGATACACTGAATTTTAGTGAATACAAGGTTTTGGGGCTCTCCGTGGTGCCCTCGCCGGTACAGCAAAAGTTCCGTGGAAGTTACTATATAAAACTCAAATCACTCGTATTTCGCTTAGAAATACCATTTTTATGCGTTTGAAGGCGAGAGAAACAGTTTTTACATCATATTTGGCCGTTTCACGGTCTGAAACGAACGATTTGTAAGAACATCTCGGATACATATTCTGCGTGATGTATCGATGGAAATCGATTGATTAGGGCATTGAATCATCAGATACACTGAATTTTAGTGAATACAAGGTTTTGGGGGCCCTCCGTGGTGCCCTAGCCGGTACAGCTAAAGTTCCATGAAAGTTACTGTAAAACACTCAAATCACACATATTTCGCTTAGAAATAGCATTTTTATGCGTTTGAAAGCGAGAGAAACAGTTTTTACATCATATTTGGCCGTTTCACTGTCTGAAACGAACGATTTGTAAGAACATCTCGGATACATATTCTGCGTGATGTATCGATGGAAATCGATTGATTAGGGCATTGAATCATCAGATACACTGAATTTTAGTGAATACAAGGTTCTGGGGGCCCTCCGTGGTGCCCTAACCGGTACAGCTAAAGTTCCGTGAAAGTTACTGTAAAACACTCAAATCACACATATTTCGCTTAGAAATAGCATTTTTATGCGTTTGAAGGCGAGAGAAACAGTTTTTACATCATATTTGGCCGTTTCACTGTTTGAAACGAACGATATGTAAGAACATCTCGGATACATATTCTGCGTGATGTATCGATGGAAATCGATTGATTAGGGCATAGAATCATCAGATACACTGAATTTTAGTGAATACAAGGTTTTGGGGTCCTCCGTGGTGCCCTCGCCGGTGCAGCTAAAGTTCCGTGGAAGTTACTGTAAAACACTCAAATCACACGTATTTCGCCTAGAAATAGCATTTTTAAGCGTTTGAAGGCGAGAGAAACAGTTTTTACATCATATTTAGCCGTTTCACTGTCTGAAACGAACGTTTTGTAAGATCATCTCGGATACATATTCTGCGTATTGTATCGATGGAAATCGATTGATTAGGGCATAGAATCATCAGATACACTGAATTTTAGTGAATACAAGGTTTTGGGGGTCCTCCGTGGTGCCCTCGCCGGTACAGCTAAAGTTCCGTGGAAGTTACTGTAAAACACTCAAATCACACATATTTCACTTAGAAATATCATTTTTATGCGTTTGAAGGCGAGAGAAACAGTTTTTACATCATATTTGGCCGTTTCACTGTTTGAAACGAACGATATGTAAGAACATCTCGGATACATATTCTGCGTGATGTATCGATGGAAATCGATTGATTAGGGCATAGAATCATCAGATACACTGAATTTTAGTGAATACAAGGTTTTGGGGGTCCTCCGTGGTGCCCTCGCCGATACAGCTAAAGTTCCGTGGAAGTTACTGTAAAACACTCAAATCACACGTATTTCGCTTAGAAATAGCATATTTAAGCGTTTGAAGGCGAGAGAAACAGTTTTTACATCATATTTAGCTGTTTCACTGTCTGAAACGAACGATTTGTAAGAACAACTCGGATACATATTCTGCGTGATGTATCGATGGAAATCGATTGATTAGGGCA
Organism: Harpalus rufipes; assembly: GCA_951394225.1. Classification (NCBI taxonomy): domain Eukaryota; kingdom Metazoa; phylum Arthropoda; class Insecta; order Coleoptera; family Carabidae; genus Harpalus; species Harpalus rufipes. The sequence continues at coordinate 33,262,369 of OX596277.1, read as the reverse complement.
TAGAATCATCAGATACACTGAATTTTAGTGAATACAAGGTTTTGGGGGTCCTCCGTGGTGCCCTCGCCGGTACAGCTAAAGTTCCGTGGAAGTTACTGTAAAACACTCAAATCACACATATTTCACTTAGAAATATCATTTTTATGCGTTTGAAGGCGAGAGAAACAGTTTTTACATCATATTTGGCCGTTTCACTGTTTGAAACGAACGATATGTAAGAACATCTCGGATACATATTCTGCGTGATGTATCGATGGAAATCGATTGATTAGGGCATAGAATCATCAGATACACTGAATTTTAGTGAATACAAGGTTTTGGGGGTCCTCCGTGGTGCCCTCGCCGGTACAGCAAAAGTTCCGTGGAAGTTACTGTAAAACACTCAAATCACACATATTTCACTTAGAAATATCATTTTTATGCGTTTGAAGGCGAGAGAAACAGTTTTTACATCATATTTGGCCGTTTCACTGTTTGAAACGAACGATATGTAAGAACATCTCGGATACATATTCTGCGTGATGTATCGATGGAAATCGATTGATTAGGGCATAGAATCATCAGATACACTGAATTTTAGTGAATACAAGGTTTTGGGGGTCCTCCGTGGTGCCCTCGCCGGTGCAGCTAAAGTTCCGTGGAAGTTACTGTAAAACACTCAAATCACACGTATTTCGCTTAGAAATACCATATTTAAGCGTTTGAAGGCGAGAGAAACAGTTTTTACATCATAATTAGGCTGTTTCACGGTCTGAAACGAACGCTTTGTAAGAAAATCTCGGATACATATTCTGCGTGATATATTGATGGAAATCGATTGATTAGGGCATAGAATCATCAGATACACTAATTTTTAGTGAATACAAGGTTTTGGGGGCCCTCCGTGGTGCCCTCGCCGGTACAGCTAAAGTTCCGTGGAAGTTACTGTAAAACACTCAAATCACATGTATTTCGCTTAGAAATAGAATTTTTAAGCGGTTGAAGGCGAGAGAAACAGTTTTTACATCATATTTAGCCGTTTCACTGTCTGAAACGAACGATTTGTAAGAACATCTCGGATACATATTCTGCGTGATGTATCGATGGAAATCGATTGATTAGGGCATAGAATCATCAGATACACTAATTTTTAGTGAATACAAGGTTTTGGGGGCCCTCCGTGGTGCCCTCGCTGATACAGCTAAAGTTCCGTGGAAGTTACTGTATAACACTCAAATCACTCGTATTTCGCTTAGAAATAGCATTTTTAAGCGTTTGAAGGCGAGAGAAAGTTTTTACATCATATTTGGCCGTTTCACGGTCTGAAACGAACGATTTGTAAGAAAATCTCGGATACATATTCTGCGTGATGTATCGATGGAAATCGATTGATTAGGACATAGAATCATCAGATACGCTGAATTTTAGTGAATACAAGGTTTTGGGGGCCATCCGTGGTGCCCTCGCCGGTACAGCTATAGTTCCGTGGAAGTTACTGTAAAACACTCAAATCACACATATTTCGCTTAGAAATAGCATTTTTATGCGTTTGAAGGCGAGAGAAACAGTTTTTACATCATATTTGGCCGTTTCACTGTTTGAAACGAACGATATGTAAGAACATCTCGGATACATTGTTACGGTCTAAAATTGACTTCAATATAATATTGCCCTATGTTTATACGTACCTTCCGATCATCTAAATCTGGTTTCCCTCGTCGTATTGTTATTGTTATTTTGTCGATCCATCGTGTATCTTTATATTTTTATAGTGTTTCGTCCAATAAATTCTCTCTGCCTTCTTATTGTAATTATATTTCAAATGTTCCTATAGTGTTATTTATGTAAAATATGTTTCACTTCGAATCTGTAACTTACCTAAATCCCTTTTCTGGCTATTTTCGCCCTATTTCTAAATGTATTCAATATATTAATCTTTGGCGATCATATCAGGTTAAATTATTGTTTACTTGTTGGACATGTTACTATTTGTCGAGTTTACCAGTGGCGTGGAGCTTCGTTTTTTTCTTCACTGCATTTCTTCTTTTTATTTTGTTATATTATGCGCCCTCTTGTTCCGGCAAAACTTTGGGGTGCCGGAAGAAGTTTTCAACCGGGAGGACTCTAGTATCTCACGCGGTGTGGACCGCACGTACTTTTTTTACGAGCGCATTTTGGCACATGGCTGCTGTTCGACGTAGATTTTTGGTATAGTTTTTTTTGTGTGTTGACGTAAAGTAGAGTGCTCGATTGTTGTCGTTTAGAGCCAATATTTGTTGGTGTCGCTATTGTGCGGATTTTGACAACGTCGGGGTGCTTTTGTTGACTGACCAGTGTTGGTGCCTTTCGGTGGTGTTTTTCGTGTGTGATCACGAGCACTGCATTTGGTTCCTGGAAGTCATATCGCCATGGGCGGATTTGGCCACTCTACCGTGACGTCATTCATTGTTTGGGACATTCACCACCGGAAGTTCTATCCGTCGACATCGCCTGACTCCGTAGCCCTACTGCACTGTGCGTGCTTCGTGAGATAAGTACTGTATTCTGTTTAGTGAATACAAGGTTTTGGGGGCCCTCCGTGGTGCCCTCGCCGGTACAGCTAAAGTTCCGTGGAAGTTACTGTAAAACACTCAAATCACACGTATTTCGCTTAGAAATAGCATTTTTAAGCGTTTGAAGGCGAGAGAAACAGTTTTTAACATCATATTTGGCCGTTTCACTGTCTGAAACGAACGATTTGTAAGAACATCTCGGATACATATTCTGCGTGATGTATCGATGGAAATCGATTGATTAGGGCATAGAATCATCAGATACACTGAAGTTTAGTGAATACAAGGTTTTGGGGGTCCTCCGTGGTGTCCTCGCCGGTACAGCTAAAGTTCCGTGGAAGTTACTGTAAAACACTCAAATCAAACGTATTTCGCTTAGAAATAGCATTTTTATGCGTTTGAAGGCGAGAGAAACAGTTTTTACATCATATTTAGCCGTTTCACTGTCTGAAACGAAAGATTTGTAAGACAATCTCGGATACATATTCTGCGTGATGTATCGATGGAAATCGATTGATAAGAGCATAGAATCATCAGATACACTAATTTTTAGTGAATACAAGGTTTTGGGGGCCCTCCGTGGTGCCCTCGCCGGTACAGCTAAAGTTCCGTGGAAGTTACTGTAAAACACTCAAATCACACGTATTTCGCTTAGAAATACCATATTTAAGCGTTTGAAGGCGAGAGAAACAGTTTTTACATCATATTTAGCTGTTTCACTGTCTGAAACGAACGATTTGTAAGAACATCTCGGATACATATTCTGCGTGATGTTTCGATGGAAATCGATTGATTAGGGCATAGAATCATCAGATACACTGAATTTTAGTGAATACAAGGTTTTGGGGCTCTCCGTGGTGCCCTCGCCGGTACAGCAAAAGTTCCGTGGAAGTTACTATATAACACACAAATCACTCGTATTTCGCTTAGAAATAGCATTTTTAAGCGTTTGAAGGCGAGAGAAACAGTTTTTACATCATATTTGGCCGTTTCACGGTCTGAAACGAACGATTTGTAAGAAAATCTCGGATACATATTCTGCGTGATGTATCGATGGAAATCGATTGATTAGGGCATTGAATCATCAGATACACTGAATTTTAGTGAATACAAAGTTTTGGGGGCCCTCCGTGGTGCCCTAACCGGTACAGCTAAAGTTCCGTGAAAGTTACTGTAAAACACTCAAATCACACATATTTCGCTTAGAAATAGCATTTTTATGCGTTTGAAGGCGAGAGAAACAGTTTTTACATCATATTTGGCCGTTTCACTGTTTGAAACGAACGATATGTAAAAACATCTCGGATACATATTCTGCGTGATGTATCGATGGAAATCGATTGATTAGGGCATAGAATCATCAGATACACTGAATTTTAGTGAATACAAGGTTTTGGGGGTCCTCCGTGGTGCCCTCGCCGGTGCAGCTAAAGTTCCGTGGAAGTTACTGAAAAACACTCAAATCACACGTATTTCGCCTAGAAATAGCATTTTTAAGCGTTTGAAGGCGAGAGAAACAGTTTTTACATCATATTTAGCCGTTTCACTGTCTGAAACGAACGTTTTGTAAGATCATCTCGGATATATATTCTGCGTGATGTATCGACGGAAATCGATTGATTAGGGCATAGAATCATCAGATACACTGAATTTTAGTGAATACAAGGTTTTGGGGGCCCTCCGTGGTGCCCTCGCCGGTACAGCTAAAGTTCCGTGGAAGTTACTGTAAAACACTCAAATCACACATATTTCGCTTACAAATAGCATTTTTATGCGTTTGAAGGCGAGAGAAACTGTTTTCACATCATATTTGGCCGTTTCACGGTCTGAAACAAACGATTTGTAAGAAAATCTCGGATACATATTCTGCGTGATGTATCGATGGAAATTGATTGATTAGGACATAGAATCATCAGATACACTGAATTTTAGTAAAAACAAGGTTTTGGGGGCCCTCCGTGGTGCCCTCGCCGGTACAGCTAAAGTTCCGTGGAAGTTACTGTAAAACAATCAAATCACACGTATTTCGCTTAGAAATAGCATTTTTATGCGTTTGAAGGCGAGAGAAACAGTTTTTACATCATATTTGGCCGTTTCACTGTCTGAAACGAACGATTTGTAAGAACATCTCGGATACATATTCTGCGTGATGTATCGATGGAAATCGATTGATTAGGGCATAGAATCATCAGATACACTGAATTTTAGTGAATACAAGGTTTTGGAAGCCCTCCGTGGTGCCCTCGCCGGTACAGCTAAAGTTCCGTGGAAGTTACTGTAAAACACTCAAATCACACGTATTTAGCTTAGAAATAGCATTTTTATGCGTTTGAAGGCGAGGGAAACAGTTTTTATATCATATTTGGCCGTTTCACTGTCTGAAACGAACGATTTGTAAGAACATCTCGGATACATATTCTGCGTGATGTATCGATGGAAATCGATTGAATAGCGCATAGAATCATAAGATACACTGAATTTTAGTGAATACAACGTTTTGGGGGTCCTCCGTGGTCTCCTCGCCGGTACAGCTAAAGTTCCGTGGAAGTTACTGTAAAACAATCAAATCACACGTATTTCGCTTAGAAATAGCATTTTTATGCGTTTGAAGGCGAGAGAAACAGTTTTTACATCATATTTGGCCGTTTCACTGTTTGAAACGAACGATATGTAAGAACATCTCGGATACATATTCTGCGTGATGTATCGATGGAAATCGATTGATTAGGGCATTGAATCATCAGATACACTGAATTTTAGTGAATACAAAGTTTTGAGGGTCCTCCGTGGTGCCCTCGCCGGTGCAGCTAAAGTTCCGTGGAAGTTACTGTAAAACACTTAAATCACACGTATTTCGCCTAGAAATAGCGTTTTTAAGCGTTTGAAGGCGAGAGAAACAGTTTTTACATCATATTTAGCCGTTTCACTGTCTGAAACGAACGTTTTGTAAGATCATCTCGGATACATATTCTGCGTGATGTATCGATGGAAATCGATTGATTAGGGCATAGAATCATCAGATACACTGAATTTTAGTGAATACAAGGTTTTGGGGGCCCTCCGTGGTGCCCTCGCCGGTACAGCTAAAGTTCCGTGGAAGTTACTGTAAAACAATCAAATCACACGTATTTCGCTTAGAAATAGCATTTTTATGCGTTTGAAGGCGAGAGAAACAGTTTTTACATCATATTTGGCCGTTTCACGGTCTGAAACGAACGATTTGTAAGAACATCTCGGATACATATTCTGCGTGATGTATCGATAGAAATCGATTGATTAGGGCATAAAATCATCAGATACACTGAATTTTAGTGAATACAAGGTTTTGGAAGCCCTCCGTGGTGCCCTCGCCGGTACAGCTAAAGTTCCGTGGAAGTTACTGTAAAACACTCAAATCACACATATTTCGCTTAGAAATAGCATTTTTATGCGTTTGAAGGCGAGAGAAACAGTTTTTACATCATATTTAGCTGTTTCACTGTCTAAAACGAACGATTTGTAAGAACATCTCGGATACATATTCTGCGTGATGTATCGATGGAAATCGATTGATTAGGGCTAGAATCATCAGATACACTGAATTTTAGTGAATACAAGGTTTTGGGGCTCTCCGTGGTGCCCTCGCCGGTACAGCAAAAGTTCCGTGGAAGTTACTATATAACACTCAAATCACTCGTATTTCGCTTAGAAATAGCATTTTTAAGCGTTTGAAGGCGAGAGAAACAGTTTTTACATCATATTTGGCCGTTTCACGGTCTGAAACGAACGATTTGTAAGAAAATCTCGGATACATATTCTGCGTGATGTATCGATGGAAATCGATTGATTAGGGCATAGAATCATCAGATACACTGAATTTTAGTGAATACAAGGTTTTGGGGGGCCCTCCGTGGTGCCCTCGCCGGTACAGATAAAGTTCCGTGGAAGTTACTGTAAAACACTCAAATCACACATATTTTGCTTAGAAATAGCATTTTTATGCGTTTGAAGGCGAGAGAAACAGTTTTTACATCATATTTGGCCGTTTCACTGTCTGAAACGAACGATTTGTAAGAACATCCCGGATACATATTATGCGTGATGTATCGATGGAAATCGATTGATTAGGGCATAGAATCATCAGATACACTGAATTTTAGTGAATACAAGGTTTTGGAAGCCCTCCGTGGTGCCCTCGCCGGTACAGCTAAAGTTCCGTGGAAGTTACTGTAAAACACTCAAATCACACATATTTCGCTTAGAATTAGCATTTTTATGCGTTTGAAGGCGAGAGAAACAGTTTTTACATCATATTTGGCCGTTTCACTGTCTGAAACGAACGATTTGTAAGATCACCTCAGATACATATTCTGCGTGATGTATCGATGGAAATCGATTGATTAGGGCATAGAATCATCAGATACACTAAATTTTAGTGAATACAAGGTTTTGGGGGTCCTCCGTGGTGTCCTCGCCGGTACAGCTAAAGTTCCGTGGAAGTTACTGTAAAACACTCAAATCACACGTATTTCGCTTAGAAATAGCATTTTTAAGCGTTTGAAGGCGAGAGATACAGTTTTTACATCATATTTGGCCGTTTCACGGTCTGAAACGAACGATTTGTAAGAAAATCTCGGATACATATTCTGCGTGATGTATCGATGGAAATCGATTGATTAGGGCATAGAACCATCAGATACACTAAATTTTAGTGAATACAAGGTTTTGGGGGCCCTCCGTGGTGCCCTCGGCGGTACAGCTAAAGTTCCGTGGAAGTTACTGTAAAACACTCAAATCACGTGTACTTCGCTTAGAAATAGAATTTTTAAGCGGTTGAAGGCGAGAGAAACAGTTTTTACATCATATTTGGCCGTTTCACGGTCTGAAACGAACGATTTGTAAGAACATCTCGGATACATAATCTGCGTGATGTATCGATGGAAATCGATTGATTAGGGCATTCAATCATCAGATACACTGAATTTTAGTGAATACAAGGTTTTGGGGGCCCTCCGTGGTACCCTAGCCGGTACAGCTGAAGTTCCGTGAAAGTTACTGTAAAACACTCAAATCACACATATTTCGCTTAGAAATAGCATTTTTATGCGTTTGAAGGCGAGAGAAACAGTTTTTACATTAAATTTGGCCGTTTCACTGTCTGAAACGAACGATTTGTAAGAACATCTCGGATACATATTCTGCGTGATGTATCGATGGAAATCGATTGATTAGGGCATAGAATCATCAGATACACTAATTTTTAGTGAATACAAGGTTTTGGGGGGCCCTCCGTGGTACCCTAGCCGGTACAGCTGAAGTTCCGTGAAACTTACTGTAAAACACTCAAATCACACATATTTCGCTTAGAAATAGCATTTTTATGCGTTTGAAGGCGAGAGAAACAGTTTTTACATTATATTTGGCCGTTTCACTGTCTGAAACGAACGATTTGTAAGAACATCTCGGATACATAATCTGCGTGATGTATCGATGGAAATCGATTGATTAGGGCATAGAATCATCAGATACACTGAAGTTTAGTGAATACAAGGTTTTGGGGGTCCTCCGTGGTGTTCTCGCCGGTACAGCTAAAGTTCCGTGGAAGTTACTGTAAAACACTCAAATCACACGTATTTCGCTTAGACATAGCATTTTTATACGTTTGAAGGCGAGAGAAAGAGTTTTTACATCATATTTAGCCGTTTCACTGTTTGAAACGAACGATTTGTAAGAACATCTCGGATACATAATCTGCGTGATGTATCGATGGAAATCGATTGATTAGGGCATAGAATCATCAGATACACTGAAGTTTAGTGAATACAAGGTTTTGGGGGTCCTCCGTGGTGTTCTCGCCGGTACAGCTAAAGTTCCGTGGAAGTTACTGTAAAACACTCAAATCACACGTATTTCGCTTAGACATAGCATTTTTATACGTTTGAAGGCGAGAGAAAGAGTTTTTACATCATATTTAGCCGTTTCACTGTCTGAAACGAACGATTTGTAAGAACATCTCGGATACATATTCTGCGTGATGTATTGATGGAAATCGATTGATTAGGGCATAGAATCATCAGATACACTGAATTTTAGTGAATACAAGGTTTTGGAAGCCCTCCGTGGTGCCCTCGCCGGTACAGCTAAAGTTCCGTGGAAGTTACTGTAAAACACTCAAATCACACATATTTCGCTTAGAATTAGCATTTTTATGCGTTTGAAGGCGAGAGAAACAGTTTTTACATCATATTTGGCCGTTTCACTGTCTGAAACGAACGATTTGTAAGAACATCTCGGATACATATTCTGCGTGATGTATCGATGGAAATCGATTGATTAGGGCATAGAATCATCAGATACACTGAATTTTAGTGAATACAAGGTTTTGGAAGCCCTCCGTGGTGCCCTCGCCGGTACAGCTAAAGTTCCGTGGAAGTTACTGTAAAACACACAAATCGCACATATTTCGCTTAGAAATAGCATTTTTATGCGTTTGAAGGCGAGAGAAACAGTTTTAACATCATATTTGGCCGTTTCACTGTTTGAAACGAACGATATGTAAGAACATCTCGGATACATATTCTGCGTGATGTATCGATGGAAATCGATTGATTAGGGCATAGAATCATCAGATACACTGAATTTTAGTGAATACAAGGTTTTGGGGGTCCTCCGTGGTGCCCTAGCCGGTGCAGCTAAAGTTCCGTGGAAGTTACTGTAAAACACTCAAATCACACGTATTTCGCTTAGAAATAGCATTTTTATGCGTTTGAAGGCGAGAGAAACTGTTTTTACATCATATTTGGCCGTTTCACTGTTTGAAACGAACGAAATGTAAGAACATCTCGGATACATATTCTGCGTGATGTATCGATGGAAATCGATTGATTAGGGCATTGAATCATCAGATACACTGAATTTTAGTGAATACAAGGTTTTGGGGGTCCTCCGTGGTGTCCTCGCCGGTACAGCTAAAGTTCCGTGGAAGTTACTGTAAAACAGTCAAATCAAACGTATTTCGCTTAGAAATAGCATGTTTATGCGTTTGAAGGCGAGAGAAACAGTTTTTACATCATATTTATCCGTTTCACTGTCTGAAACGAACGATTTGTAAGAACATCTCGCATACATATTCTGCGTGATGTATCGATGGAAATCGATTGATTAGGGCATAGAATCATCAGATACACTAATTTTTAGTGAATACAAGGTTTTGGGGGCCCTCCGTGGTGCCCTCGCCGGTACAGCTAAAGTTCCGTGGAAGTTACTGTAAAACACTCAAATCACACGTATTTCGCTTAGAGATACCATATTTAAGCGTTTGAAGGCGAGAGAAACAGTTTTTACATCATATTTAGCAGTGTCACTGTCTGAAACGAACGATTTGTAAGATCATCTCGGATACATATTCTGCGTGATGTATCGATGGAAATCGATTGATTAGGGCATAGAATCATCAGATACACTAATTTTTAGTGAATACAAGGTTTTGGGGGCCCTCCGTGGTGCCCTCGCCGGTACAGCTAAAGTTCCGTGGAAGTTACTGTATAACACTCAAATCACTCGTATTTCGCTTAGAAATAGCATTTTTAAGCGTTTGAAGGCGAGAGAAACAGTTTTTACATCATATTTGGCCGTTTCACGGTCTGAAACGAACGATTTGTAAGAACATCTCGGATACATATTCTGCGTGATGTATTGATGGAAATCGATTGATTAGGGCATAGAATCATCAGATACACTGAATTTTAGTGAATACAAGGTTTTGGGGGCCCTCCGTGGTGTCCTCGCCGGTACAACTAAAGTTCCGTGGAAGTTACTGTAAAACACTCAAATCACACGTATTTCGCTTAGAAAAAGCATTTTTATGAGTTTGAAGGCGAGAGATACAGTTTTTACATCATATTTGGCCGTTTCACTGTTTGAAACGAACGATATGTAAGAACATCTCGGATACATATTCTGCGTGATGTATCGATGGAAATCGATTGATTAGGGCATTGAATCATCAGATACACTGAATTTTAGTGAATACAAGGTTTTGGGGGCCCTCCGTGGTGCCCTAGCCGGTACAGCTAAAGTTCCATGAAAGTTACTGTAAAACACTCAAATCACATATTTCGGTTAGAAATAGCATTTTTATGCGTTTGAAAGCGAGAGAAACAGTTTTTACATCATATTTGGCCGTTTCACTGTCTGAAACGAACGATTTGTAAGAACATCTCGGATACATATTCTGCGTGATGTATCGATGGAAATCGATTGATTAGGGCATAGAATCATCAGATACACTAAATTTTAGTGAATACAAGGTTTTGGGGGCCCTCCGTGGTGTCCTCGCCGGTACAACTAAAGTTCCGTGGAAGTTACTGTAAAACACTCAAATCACACGTATTTCGCTTAGAAATAGCATTTTTATGAGTTTGAAGGCGAGAGATATAGTTTTTACATCATATTTGGCCGTTTCACTGTTTGAAACGAACGATATGTAAGAACATCTCGGATACATATTCTGCGTGATGTATCGATGGAAATCGATTGATTAGGGCATTGAATCATCAGATACACTGAATTTTAGTGAATACAAGGTTTTGGGGGCCCTCCGTGGTGCCCTCGCCGGTAGAGCTAAAGTTCCGTGGAAGATACTGTAAAACACTCAAATCACACGTATTTCGCTTAGAAATAGCATTTTTAAGCGTTTGAAGGCGAGAGAAATAGTTTTTACATCATATTTGGCCGTTTCACGGTCTGAAACGAACGATTTGTAAGAAAATCTCGGATACATATTCTGCGTGATGTATCGATGGAAATCGATTGATTAGGGCATTGAATCTTCAGATACACTGAATTTTAGTGAATACAAGGTTTTGGGGGTCCTCCGTGGTGTCCTCGCCGGTACAGCTAAAGTTCCGTGGAAGTTACTGTAAAACACTCAAATCACACCTATTTCGCTTAGAAATAGCATTTTTATGCGTTTGAAGGCGAGAGAAACAGTTTTTACATCATATTTAGCCGTTTCACTGTCTGAAACGAACGATTTGTAAGAACATCTCGGATACATAATCTGCGCGATGTATCGATTGATTAGGGCATAGAATCATCAGATACACTAAATTTTAGTGAATACAAGGTTTTGGGGGCCCTCCGTGGTGTCCTCACCGGTACAACTAAAGTTCCGTGGAAGTTACTGTAAAACACTCAAATCACACGTATTTCGCTTAGAAATAGCATTTTTAAGCGTTTGAAGGCGAGAGAAACAGTTTTTACATCATATTTGGCCGTTTCACGGTCTGAAACGAACGATTTGTAAGAACATCTCGGATACATATTCTGCGTGATGTATTGATGGAAATCGATTGATTAGGGCATAGAATCATCAGATACACTGAATTTTAGTGAATACAAGGTTTTGGGGGCCCTCCGTGGTGTCCTCGCCGGTACAACTAAAGTTCCGTGGAAGTTACTGTAAAACACTCAAATCACACGTATTTCGCTTAGAAAAAGCATTTTTATGAGTTTGAAGGCGAGAGATACAGTTTTTACATCATATTTGGCCGTTTCACTGTTTGAAACGAACGATATGTAAGAACATCTCGGATACATATTCTGCGTGATGTATCGATGGAAATCGATTGATTAGGGCATTGAATCATCAGATACACTGAATTTTAGTGAATACAAGGTTTTGGGGGCCCTCCGTGGTGCCCTAGCCGGTACAGCTAAAGTTCCATGAAAGTTACTGTAAAACACTCAAATCACATATTTCGCTTAGAAATAGCATTTTTATGCGTTTGAAAGCGAGAGAAACAGTTTTTACATCATATTTGGCCGTTTCACTGTCTGAAACGAACGATTTGTAAGAACATCTCGGATACATATTCTGCGTGATGTATCGATGGAAATCGATTGATTAGGGCATAGAATCATCAGATACACTAAATTTTAGTGAATACAAGGTTTTGGGGGCCCTCCGTGGTGTCCTCGCCGGTACAACTAAAGTTCCGTGGAAGTTACTGTAAAACACTCAAATCACACGTATTTCGCTTAGAAATAGCATTTTTATGAGTTTGAAGGCGAGAGATATAGTTTTTACATCATATTTGGCCGTTTCACTGTTTGAAACGAACGATATGTAAGAACATCTCGGATACATATTCTGCGTGATGTATCGATGGAAATCGATTGATTAGGGCATTGAATCATCAGATACACTGAATTTTAGTGAATACAAGGTTTTGGGGGCCCTCCGTGGTGCCCTCGCCGGTAGAGCTAAAGTTCCGTGGAAGATACTGTAAAACACTCAAATCACACGTATTTCGCTTAGAAATAGCATTTTTAAGCGTTTGTAGGCGAGAGAAATAGTTTTTACATCATATTTGGCCGTTTCACGGTCTGAAACGAACGATTTGTAAGAAAATCTCGGATACATATTCTGCGTGATGTATCGATGGAAATCGATTGATTAGGGCATTGAATCTTCAGATACACTGAATTTTAGTGAATACAAGGTTTTGGGGGTCCTCCGTGGTGTCCTCGCCGGTACAGCTAAAGTTCCGTGGAAGTTACTGTAAAACACTCAAATCACACCTATTTCGCTTAGAAATAGCATTTTTATGCGTTTGAAGGCGAGAGAAACAGTTTTTACATCATATTTAGCCGTTTCACTGTCTGAAACGAACGATTTGTAAGAACATCTCGGATACATAATCTGCGCGATGTATCGATTGATTAGGGCATAGAATCATCAGATACACTAAATTTTAGTGAATACAAGGTTTTGGGGGCCCTCCGTGGTGTCCTCGCCGGTACAACTAAAGTTCCGTGGAAGTTACTGTAAAACACTCAAATCACACGTATTTCGCTTAGAAATAGCATTTTTATGAGTTTGAAGGCGAGAGATATAGTTTTTACATCATATTTGGCCGTTTCACTGTTTGAAACGAACGATATGTAAGAACATCTCGGATACATATTCTGCGTGATGTATCGATGGAAATCGATTGATTAGGGCATTGAATCATCAGATACACTGAATTTTAGTGAATACAAGGTTTTGGGGGCCCTCCGTGGTGCCCTCGCCGGTAGAGCTAAAGTTCCGTGGAAGATACTGTAAAACACTCAAATCACACGTATTTCGCTTAGAAATAGCATTTTTAAGCGTTTGAAGGCGAGAGAAATAGTTTTTACATCATATTTGGCCGTTTCACGGTCTGAAACGAACGATTTGTAAGAAAATCTCGGATACATATTCTGCGTGATGTATCGATGGAAATCGATTGATTAGGGCATTGAATCTTCAGATACACTGAATTTTAGTGAATACAAGGTTTTGGGGGTCCTCCGTGGTGTCCTCGCCGGTACAGCTAAAGTTCCGTGGAAGTTACTGTAAAACACTCAAATCACACCTATTTCGCTTAGAAATAGCATTTTTATGCGTTTGAAGGCGAGAGAAACAGTTTTTACATCATATTTAGCCGTTTCACTGTCTGAAACGAACGATTTGTAAGAACATCTCGGATACATAATCTGCGCGATGTATCGATTGATTAGGGCATAGAATCATCAGATACACTAAATTTTAGTGAATACAAGGTTTTGGGGGCCCTCCGTGGTGTCCTCACCGGTACAACTAAAGTTCCGTGGAAGTTACTGTAAAACACTCAAATCACACGTATTTCGCTTAGAAATAGCATTTTTATGAGTTTGAAGGCGAGAGATATAGTTTTTACATCATATTTGGCCGTTTCACTGTTTGAAACGAACGATATGTAAGAACATCTCGGATACATATTCTGCGTGATGTATCGATGGAAATCGATTGATTAGGGCATTGAATCATCAGATACACTGAATTTTAGTGAATACAAGGCTTTGGGGGCCCTCCGTGGTGCCCTCGCCGGTAGAGCTAAAGTTCCGTGGAAGTTACTGTAAAACACTCAAATCACACGTATTTCGCTTAGAAATAGCATTTTTAAGCGTTTGAAGGCGAGAGAAACAGTTTTTACATCATATTTGGCCGTTTCACGGTCTGAAACGAACGATTTGTAAGAAAATCTCGGATACATATTCTGCGTGATGTATCGATGGAAATCGATTGATTAGGGCATTGAATCTTCAGATACACTGAATTTTAGTGAATACAAGGTTTTGGGGGTCCTCCGTGGTGTCCTCGCCGGTACAGCTAAAGTTCCGTGGAAGTTACTGTAAAACACTCAAATCACATGTATTTCGCTTAGAAATAGCATTTTTATGCGTTTGAAGGCGAGAGAAACAGTTTTTACATCATATTTAGCCGTTTCACTGTCTGAAACGAACGATTTGTAAGAACATCTCGGATACATAATCTGCGCGATGTATCGATTGATTAGGGCATAGAATCATCAGATACACTAAATTTTAGTGAATACAAGGTTTTGGGGGCCCTCCGTGGTGTCCTCGCCGGTACAACTAAAGTTCCGTGGAAGTTACTGTAAAACACTCAAATCACACGTATTTCACTTAGAAATAGCATTTTTATGAGTTTGAAGGCGAGAGATATAGTTTTTACATCATATTTGGCCGTTTCACTGTTTGAAACGAACGATATGTAAGAACATCTCGGATACATATTCTGCGTGATGTATCGATGGAAATCGATTGATTAGGGCATTGAATCATCAGATACACTGAATTTTAGTGAATACAAGGTTTTGGGGGCCCTCCGTGGTGCCCTCGCCGGTAGAGCTAAAGTTCCGTGGAAGATACTGTAAAACACTCAAATCACACGTATTTCGCTTAGAAATAGCATTTTTAAGCGTTTGAAGGCGAGAGAAATAGTTTTTACATCATATTTGGCCGTTTCACGGTCTGAAACGAACGATTTGTAAGAAAATCTCGGATACATATTCTGCGTGATGTATCGATGGAAATCGATTGATTAGGGCATTGAATCTTCAGATACACTGAATTTTAGTGAATACAAGGTTTTGGGGGTCCTCCGTGGTGTCCTCGCCGGTACAGCTAAAGTTCCGTGGAAGTTACTGTAAAACACTCAAATCACACCTATTTCGCTTAGAAATAGCATTTTTATGCGTTTGAAGGCGAGAGAAACAGTTTTTACATCATATTTAGCCGTTTCACTGTCTGAAACGAACGATTTGTAAGAACATCTCGGATACATAATCTGCGCGATGTATCGATTGATTAGGGCATAGAATCATCAGATACACTAAATTTTAGTGAATACAAGGTTTTGGGGGCCCTCCGTGGTGTCCTCACCGGTACAACTAAAGTTCCGTGGAAGTTACTGTAAAACACTCAAATCACACGTATTTCGCTTAGAAATAGCATTTTTATGAGTTTGAAGGCGAGAGATATAGTTTTTACATCATATTTGGCCGTTTCACTGTTTGAAACGAACGATATGTAAGAACATCTCGGATACATATTCTGCGTGATGTATCGATGGAAATCGATTGATTAGGGCATTGAATCATCAGATACACTGAATTTTAGTGAATACAAGGCTTTGGGGGCCCTCCGTGGTGCCCTCGCCGGTAGAGCTAAAGTTCCGTGGAAGTTACTGTAAAACACTCAAATCACACGTATTTCGCTTAGAAATAGCATTTTTAAGCGTTTGAAGGCGAGAGAAACAGTTTTTACATCATATTTGGCCGTTTCACGGTCTGAAACGAACGATTTGTAAGAAAATCTCGGATACATATTCTGCGTGATGTATCGATGGAAATCGATTGATTAGGGCATTGAATCTTCAGATACACTGAATTTTAGTGAATACAAGGTTTTGGGGGTCCTCCGTGGTGTCCTCGCCGGTACAGCTAAAGTTCCGTGGAAGTTACTGTAAAACACTCAAATCACATGTATTTCGCTTAGAAATAGCATTTTTATGCGTTTGAAGGCGAGAGAAACAGTTTTTACATCATATTTAGCCGTTTCACTGTCTGAAACGAACGATTTGTAAGAACATCTCGGATACATAATCTGCGCGATGTATCGATTGATTAGGGCATAGAATCATCAGATACACTAAATTTTAGTGAATACAAGGTTTGGTGGTGTCCTCGCCGGTACAACTAAAGTTCCGTGGAAGTTACTGTAAAACACTCAAATCACACGTATTTCACTTAGAAATAGCATTTTTATGAGTTTGAAGGCGAGAGATATAGTTTTTACATCATATTTGGCCGTTTCACTGTTTGAAACGAACGATATGTAAGAACATCTCGGATACATATTCTGCGTGATGTATCGATGGAAATCGATTGATTAGGGCATTGAATCATCAGATACACTGAATTTTAGTGAATATAAGGTTTTGGGGGCCCTCCGTGGTGCCCTCGCCGGTGGAGCTAAAGTTCCGTGGAAGTTACTGTAAAACACTCAAATCACACGTATTTCGCTTAGAAATAGCATTTTTAAGCGTTTGAAGGCGAGAGAAACAGTTTTTACATCATATTTGGCCGTTTCACGGTCTGAAACGAACGATTTGTAAGAAAATCTCGGATACATATTCTGCGTGATGTATCGATGGAAATCGATTGATTAGGGCATTGAATCTTCAGATACACTGAATTTTAGTGAATACAAGGTTTTGGGGGTCCTCCGTGGTGTCCTCGCCGGTACAGCTAAAGTTCCGTGGAAGTTACTGTAAAACACTCAAATCACACGTATTTCGCTTAGAAATAGCATTTTTATGCGTTTGAAGGCGAGAGAAACAGTTTTTACATCATATTTAGCCGTTTCACTGTCTGAAACGAACGATTTGTAAGAACATCTCGGATACATAATCTGCGTAATGTATCGATGGAAATCGATTGATTAGGGCATAGAATCATCAGATACACTGAAGTTTAGTGAATACAAGGTTTTGGGGGTCCTCCGTGGTGTCCTCGCCGGTACAGCTAAAGTTCCGTGGAAGTTACTGTAAAACACTCATATCACACGTATTTCGCTTAGAAATAGCATTTTTATGCGTTTGAAGGCGAGAGAAACAGTTTTTACATCATATTTAGCCGTTTCACTGTCTGAAACGAACGATTTGTAAGAACATCTCGGATACATATTCTGCGTGATGGATCGATGGAAATCGATTGATTAGCGCATAGAATCATAAGATACACTGACTTTTAGTGAATACAACGTTTTGGGGGACCTCCGTGGTGTCCTCGCCGGTACAGCTAAAGTTCCGTGGATGTTACTGTATAACACTCAAATCACTCGTATTTCGCTTAGAAATAGCATTTTTAAGCGTTTGAAGGCGAGAGAAACAGTTTTTACATCATATTTGGCCGTTTCACGGTCTGAAACGAACGATTTGTAAGAAAATCGCGGATAAATATTCTGCGTGATGTATTGATGGAAATCGATTGATTAGGGCATAGAATCATCAGATACACTGAATTTTAGTGAATACAAGGTTTTGGGGGCCCTCCGTGGTGTCCTCGCCGGTACAACTAAAGTTCCGTGGAAGTTACTGTAAAACACTCAAATCACACGTATTTCGCTTAGAAATAGCATTTTTATGAGTTTGAAGGCGAGAGATACAGTTTTTACATCATATTTGGCCGTTTCACTGTTTGAAACGAACGATATGTAAGAACATCTCGGATACATATTCTGCGTGATGTATCGATGGAAATCGATTGATTAGGGCATTGAATCATCAGATACACAGAATTTTAGTGAATATAAGGTTTTGGGGGGCCCTCCGTGGTGCCTTAGCTGGTACAGCTAAAGTTCCATGAAAGTTACTGTAAAACACTCAAATCACACATATTTCGCTTAGAAATAGCATTTTTATGCGTTTGAAAGCGAGAGAAACAGTTTTTACATCATATTTGGCCGTTTCACTGTCTGAAACGAACGATTTGTAAGAACAACTCGGATACATATTCTGCGTGATGTATCGATGGAAATCGATTGATTAGAGCATAGAATCATCAGATACACTAATTTTTAGTGAATACAAGGTTTTGGGGGCCCTCCGTGGTGCCCTCGCCGGTACAGCTAAAGTTCCGTGGAAGTTACTGTAAAACACTCAAATCACACGTATTTCGCTTAGAAATAGCATTTTTAAGCGTTTGAAGGCGAGAGAAACAGTTTTTACATCATATTTGGCCGTTTCACGGTCTGAAACGAACGATTTGTAAGAAAATCTCGGATACATATTCTGCGTGATGTATCGATGGAAATCGATTGATTAGGGCATTGAATCATCAGATACACTGAATTTTAGTGAATACAAGGTTTTGGGGGCCCTCCGTGGAACCCTAGCCGGTACAGCTGAAGTTCCGTGGAAGTTACTGTAAAACACTCAAATCACACGTATTTCGCTTAGAAATAGCATTTTTATGCGTTTGAAGGCGAGAGAAACAGTTTTTACATCATATTTAGCCGTTTCACTGTCTGAAACGAACGATTTGTAAGAACATCTCGGATACATATTCTGCGTGATGTATCGATGGAAATCGATTGATTAGCGCATAGAATCATAAGATACACTGACTTTTAGTGAATACAACGTTTTGGGGGTCCTCCGTGGTGTCCTCGCCGGTACAGCTAAAGTTCCGTGGAAGTTACTGTAAAACACTCAAATCACACGTATTTCGCTTAGAAATAGCATTTTTATGAGTTTGAAGGCGAGAGATACAGTTTTTACATCATATTTGGCCGTTTCACTGTTTGAAACGAACGATATGTAAGAACATCTCGGATACATATTCTGCGTGATGTATCGATGGAAATCGATTGATTAGCGCATAGAATCATAAGATACACTGACTTTTAGTGAATACAACGTTTTGGGGGTCCTCCGTGGTGTCCTCGCCGGTACAGCTAAAGTTCCGTGGAAGTTACTGTAAAACACTCAAATCACACGTATTTCGCCTAGAAATAGCATTTTTAAGCGTTTGAAGGCGAGAGAAACAGTTTTTACATCATATTTAGCCGTTTCACTGTCTGAAACGAACGTTTTGTAAGATCATCTCGGATACATATTCTCCGTGATGTATCGATGGAAATCGATTGTTTAGGGCAAAGAATCATCAGATACACTGAATTTTAGTGAATACAAGGTTTTAGGGGCCCTCCGTGGTGCCCTCGCCGGTACAGCGGGACAGCTAAAGTTCCGTGGAAGTTACTGTAAAACACTCAAATCACACATATTTCGCTTAGAAATAGCATTTTTATGCGTTTGAAGGCGAGAGAAACAGTTTTTACATCATATTTGGCCGTTTCACTGTTTGAAACGAACGATATGTAAGAACATCTCGGATACATATTCTGCGTGATGTATCGATGGAAATCGATTGATTAGGGCAAAGAATCATCAGATACACTGAATTTTAGTGAATACAAGGTTTTAGGGGCCCTCCGTGGTGCCCTCGGCGGTACAGCTAAAGTTCCGTGGAAGTTACTGTAAAACATTCAAATCACACATATTTCGCTTAGAAATAGCATTTTTATGCGTTTGAAGGCGAGAGAAACAGTTTTTACATCATATTTGGCCGTTTCACTGTTTGAAACGAACGATATGTAAGAACATCTCGGATACATATTCTGCGTGATGTATCGATGGAAATCGATTGATTAGGGCATAGAATCATCAGATACACTAATTTTTAGTGAATACAAGGTTTTGGGGGCCCTCCGTGGTGCCCTCGCCGGTACAGCTAAAGTTCCATGAAAGTTACTGTAAAACACTCAAATCACACGTATTTCGCTTAGAAATAGCATTTTTATGCGTTTGAAGGCGAGGGAAACAGTTTTTACATCATATTTGGCCGTTTCACTGTTTGAAACGAACGATATGTAAGAACATCTCGGATACATATTCTGCGTGATGTATCGATGGAAATCGATTGATTAGGGCATAGAATCATCAGATACACTAATTTTTAGTGAATACAAGGTTTTGGGGGCCCTCCGTGGTGCCCTCGCCGGTACAGCTAAAGTTCCGTGGAAGTTACTGTAAAACACTCAAATCACACGTATTTCGCTTAGAAATAGCATTTTTAAGCGTTTGAAGGCGAGAGAAACAGTTTTTACATCATATTTGGCCGTTTCAAGGTCTGAAACGAACGATTTGTAAGAAAATCTCGGATACATATTCTGCGTGATGTATCGATGGAAATCGATTGATTAGGGCATAGAATCATCAGATACACTGAATTTTAGTGAATACAAGGTTTTGGGGGCCCTCCGTGGTACCCTAGCCGGTATAGCTAAAGTTCCGTGAAAGTTACTGTAAAACACTCAAATCACACATATTTCGCTTAGAAATAGCATTTTTATGCGTTTGAAGGCGAGAGAAACAGTTTTTACATCATATTTAGCCGTTTCACTGTCTGAAACGAACGATTTGTTAGAACATCTCGGATACATATTCTGCGTGATGTATAGATGGAAATCGATTGATTAGCGCATAGAATCATAAGATACACTGACTTTTAGTGAATACAACGTTTTGGGGGACCTCCGTGGTGTCCTCGCCGGTACAGCTAAAGTTCCGTGGAAGTTACTGTATAACACTCAAATCACTCGTATTTCGCTTAGAAATAGCATTTTTAAGCGTTTGAAGGCGAGAGAAACAGTTTTTACATCATATTTGGCCGTTTCACGGTCTGAAACGAACGATTTGTAAGAAAATCTCGGATACATATTCTGCGTGATGTATTGATGGAAATCGATTGATTAGGGCATAGAATCATCAGATACACTGAATTTTAGTGAATACAAGGTTTTGGGTGCCCTCCGTGGTGCCCTCGCCGGTACAGCTAAAGTTCCGTGGAAGTTACTGTATAACACTCAAATCACTCGTATTTCGCTTAGAAATAGCATTTTTATGCGTTTGAAGGCGAGAGAAACAGTTTTTACATCATATTTAGCCGTTTCACTGTCTGAAACGAACGATTTGTTAGAACATCTCGGATACATATTCTGCGTGATGTATCGATGGAAATCGATTGATTAGGGCATAGAATCATCAGATACACTAATTTTTAGTGAATACAAGGTTTTGGGGGCCCTCCGTGGTGCCCTCGCCGGTACAGCTAAAGTTCCGTGGAAGTTACTGTAAAACACTCAAATCACACGTATTTCGCTTAGAAATAGCATATTTAAGCGTTTGAAGGCGAGAGAAACAGTTTTTACATCATATTTAGCTGTTTCACTGTCTGAAACGAACGATTTGTAAGAACACCTCGGATACATATTCTGCGTGATGTATCGATGTAAATCGATTGATTAGGGCATAGAATCATCAGATACACTGAATTTTAGTGAATACAAGGTTTTGGGTGCCCTCCGTGGTGCCCTCGCCGGTACAGCTAAAGTTCCGTGGAAGTTACTGTATAACACTCAAATCACTCGTATTTCGCTTAGAAATAGCATTTTTAAGCGTTTGAAAGCGAGAGAAACAGTTTTTACATCATATTTGGCCGTTTCACGGTCTCAAACGAACGATTTGTAAGAAAACCTGGGATACATATTCTGCGTGATGTATTGATGGAAATCGATTGATTAGGGCATAGAATCATCAGATACACTGAATTTTAGTGAATACAAGGTTTTGGGGGCCCTCCGTGGTGTCCTCGCCGGTACAACTAAAGTTCCGTGGAAGTTACTGTAAAACACTCAAATCACACGTATTTCGCTTAGAAATAGCATTTTTATTCGTTTGAAGGCGAGAGAAACAGTTTTTACATCATATTTGGCCGTTTCACTGTCTGAAACGAACGATTTGTAAGAACATCTCGGATACATATTCTGCGTGATGTATCGATGGAAATCGATTGATTAGGGCATAGAATCATCAGATACACTGAATATTAGTGAATACAAGGTTTTGGGGGCCCTCCGTGGTGCCCTCGCCGGTACAGCTAAAATTCCGTGAAAGTTCCTGTAAAACACTCAAATCACGTGTATTTCGCTTAGAAATAGCATTTTTAAGCGGTTGAAGGCGAGAGAAACAGTTTTTACATCATTTTTGGCCGTTTCACGGTCTGAAAAGAACGATTTGTAAGAACATCTCGGATACATATTCTGCGTGATGTATCGATGGAAATCGATTGATTAAGGCATAGAATCATCAGATACACTGAATTTTA
Source organism: Harpalus rufipes (assembly GCA_951394225.1). Lineage (NCBI taxonomy): Eukaryota > Metazoa > Arthropoda > Insecta > Coleoptera > Carabidae > Harpalus > Harpalus rufipes. The sequence continues at coordinate 33,239,757 of OX596277.1, read as the reverse complement.
GTGAATACAAGGTTTTGGGGGCCCTCCGTGGTGCCCTCGCCGGTACAGCTAAAGTTCCGTGGAAGTTACTGTAAAACACTCAAATCACACGTATTTCGCTTAGAAATAGCATATTTAAGTGTTTGAAGGCGAGAGAAACAGTTTTTACAACATATTTAGCTGTTTCACTGTCTGAAACGAACGATTTGTAAGAACATCTCGGATACATATTCTGCGTGATGTATCGATGGAAATCGATTGATTAGGGCATAGAATCATCGGATACACTGAATTTTAGTGAATACAAGGTTTTGGGGGCCCTCCTTGGTGCCCTCGCCGGTACAGCTAAAGTTCCGTGGAAGTTACTGTATAACACTCAAATCACTCGTATTTCGCTTAGAAATAGCATTTTTAAGCGTTTGAAGGCGAGAGAAACAGTTTTTACATCATATTTGGCCGTTTCACTGTCTGGAACGAACGATTTGTAAGAACATCTCGGATACATATTCTGCGTGATGTATCGAAGGAAATCGATTGATTAGGGCATAGAATCATCAGATACACTGAATTTTAGTGAATACAAGGTTTTGGAAGTCCTCCGTGGTGCCCTCGTTGGTACAGCTAAGATTCCGTGAAAGTTACTGTAAAACACTCAAATCACGTTTATTTCGCTTAGAAATAGCATTTTTAAGCGGTTGAAGGCGAGAGAAACAGTTTTAACATCATTTTTGGCCGTTTCACGGTCTGAAACGAACGTTTTGTAAGAACATCTCGGATACATATTCTGCGTGATTTATCGATGGATATCGATTGAATAGCGCATAGAATCATAAGATACACTGAATTTTAGTGAATAGAACGTTTTGGGGATCCTCCGTGGTGTCCTCGCCAGTACAGCTAAAGTTCCGTGGAAGTTACTGCAAAACACTCAAATCATACGTATTTCGCCTAGAAATAGCATTTTTAAGCGTTTGAAGGCGAGAGAAACAGTTTTTACATCATATTTAGCCGTTTCACTGTCTGAAACGAACGTTTTGTAAGATCATCTCGGATAGATATTCTGTGTGATGTATCGATGGAAATCGATTGATTAGGGCATAGAATCATCAGATACACTGAATTTTAGTGAATACAAGGTTTTGGGGGCCCTCCGTGGTGCCCCCGCCTGTACAGCTAAAGTTCCGTGGAAGTTACTGTAAAACACTCAAATCACACATATTTCGCTTAGAAATAGCATTTTTATGCGTTTGAAGGCGAGAGAAACAGTTTTTACATCATATTTGGCCGTTTCACTGTCTGAAACGAACGATTTGTAAGAACATCTCGGATACATATTCTGCGAGATGTATCGATGGAAATCGATTGATTAGGGCATAGAACCATCAGATACACTGAATTTTAGTGAATACAAGGTTTTGGAAGCCCTTCGTGGTGCCCTCGCCGGTACAGCTAAAATTCCGTGAAAGTTTCTGTAAAACACTCAAATCACGTGTATTTCGCTTAGAAATAGCATTTTTAAGCGGTTGCAGGCGAGAGAAACAGTTTTTACATCATTTTTGGCCGTTTCACGGTCTGAAACGAACGATTTGTAAGAAAATCTCGGATACATATTCTGCGTGATGTATCGATGGAAATCGATTGATTAGGGCATAAAATCATCAGATACACTGAATTTTAGTGAATACAAGGTTTTGGAAGCCCTCCGTGGTGCCCTCGCCGGTACAGCTAAAATTCCGTGAAAGTTACTCTAAAACACTCAAATCACGTGTATTTCGCTTAGAAATAGCATTTTTAAGCGGTTGAAGGCGAGAGAAACAGTGTTTACATCATATTTAGCCGTTTCACTGTCTGAAACAAACGATTTGTAAGAACATCTCGGATACATATTCTGCGTGATGTATCGATGGAAATCGATTGATTAGGGCATAGAATCATCAGATACACTAATTTTAGTGAATACAAGGTTTTAGGGGCCCTCCGTGGTTCCCTCGCCGGTACAGCTAAAGTTCCGTGGAAGTTACTGTAATACACTCAAATCACACGTATTTCGCTTAGAAATAGCATTTTTATGCGTTTGAAGGCGAGAGAAGCAGTTTTTACATCATATTTGGCCGTTTCACTGTCTGAAACGAACGATTTGTAAAAACATCTCGGATACATATTCAGCGTGATGTATCGATGGAAATCGATTGATTAGGGCATAGAATCATCAGATACACTGAATTTTAGTGAATACAAGGTTTTGGAAGCCCTCCGTGGTGCCCTCGCCGGTACAGCTAAAATTCCGTGAAAGACTGTAAAACACTCAAATCACATGTATTTCGCTTAGAAATAGCATTTTTAAGCGGTTGAAGGCGAGAGAAACAGTTTATACATCATTTTTGGCCGTTTCACGGTCTGAAACGAACGTTTTGTAAGAACATCTCGGATACATATTCTGCGTGATGTATCGATGAAAATCGATTGATTAGCGCATAGAACCATAAGATACACTGAATTTTAGTGAATACAACGTTTTGGAGGTCCTCCGTGGTGTCCTCGCTAGTACAGCTAAAGTTCCGTGGAAGTTACTGTAAAACACTCAAATCACACGTATTTCGCCTAGAAATAGCATTTTTAAGCGTTTGAAGGCGAGAGAAACAGTTTTTACATCATATTTAGCCGTTTCACTGTCTGAAACGAACGGTTTGTAAGATCATCTCGGATACATATTCTGCGTGATGTATCGATGGAAATCGATTGATTAGGGCATAGAATCATCAGATACACTGAATTTTAGTGAATACAAGGTTTTGGGGGCCCTCCGTGGTGCCCTCGCCGGTACAGCTAAAGTTCCGTGGAAGTTACTGTAAAACACTCAAATCACACATATTTCACTTAGAAATAGCATATTTATGCGTTTGAAGGCCAGAGAAACAGTTTTTACATCATATTTGGCCGTTTCACTGTTTGAAACGAACGATATGTAAGAACATCTCGGATACATATTCTGCGTGATGTATCGATGGAAATCGATTGATTAGGGCATTGAATCATCAGATACACTGAATTTTAGAGAATACAAGGTTTTGGGGGCCCTCCGTGGTGCCCTAGCCGGTACAGCTAAAGTTCCGTGAAAGTTACTGTAAAACACTCAAATCACACATATTTCGCTTAGAAATAGCATTTTTATGCGGTTGAAGGCGAGAGAAACAGTTTTTACATCATATTTGGCCATTTCACTGTCTGAAACGAACGATTTGTAAGATCATCTCGGATACATATTCTGCATGATGTATCGATGGAAATCGATTGATTAGAGCATAGAATCATCAGATACACTAAATTTTAGTGAATACAAGGTTTTGGGGGCCCTCCGTGGTGCCCTCGCCGGTACAGCTAAAATTCCGTCAAAGTTCCTGTAAAACACTCAAATCACGTGTATTTCGCTTAGAAATAGCATTTTTAAGCGGTTGAAGGCGAGAGATACAGTTTTTACATCATTTTTGGCCGTTTCACGGTCTGAAACGAACGATTTGTAAGAACAGCTCGGATACATATTCTGCGTGATGTATCGATGGAAATCGATTGATTAGGGCATAGAATCATCAGATACACTGAATTTTAGTGAATACAACGTTTTGGGGGTCCTCCGTGGTGTCCTCGCCGGTACAGCTAAAGTTCCGTGGAAGTTACTGTAAAACACTCAAATCACACGTATTTCGCCTAGAAATAGCATTTTTAAGCGGTTGAATGCGAGAGAAACAGTTTTTACATCATTTTTGGCCGTTTCACGGTCTGAAACAAACGATTTATAAGAAAATCTCGGATACATATTCTGCGTGATGTATCGATGGAAATCGATTGATTAGGGCATAGAATCATCAGATACACTGAATTTTAGTGAATACAAGGTTTTGGAAGCCTTCCGTGGTGCCCTCGCCGGTACAGCTAAAGTTCCGTGTAAGTTACTGTAAAACACTCAAATCACACGTATTTCGCTTAGAAATAGCATTTTTATGCGTTTGAAGGCGAGAGAAACAGTTTTTACATCATATTTGACCGTTTCACTGTCTGAAACGAACGATTTGTAAGAACATCTCGGATACATATTCAGCGTGATGTATCGATGGAAATCGATTGATTAGGGCATAGAATCATCAGATACACTGAATTTTAGTGAATACAAGGTTTTGGAAGCCCTCCGTGGTGCCCTCGCCGGTACAGCTAAAATTCCGTGAAAGTTACTGTAAAACACTCAAAACACATGTATTTCGCTTAGAAGTAGCATTTTTAAGCGGTTGAAGGCGAGAGAAACAGTTTTTACATCATTTCTGGTCGTTTCACTGTCTGAAACGAACGATTTGTAAGAACATCTCGGATACATATTCTGTGTGATGTATCGATGGAAATCGATTGATTAGGGCATAGAATCATCAGATACACTGAATTTTAGTGAATACAAGATTTTGGGGGTCCTCCGTGGTGTCCTCCCCGGTACAGCTAAAGTTCCGTGGAAGTTACTGTAAAACACTCAAATCACACGTATTTCGCTTAGAAATAGCATTTTTATGCGTTTGAGGGCGAGAGAAACAGTTTTTACATCATATTTAGCCGTTTCACTGTCTGAAACGAACGATTTGTAAGAACATCTCGGATACATATTCTGCGTGATTTATCGATGGAAATTGATTGATTAGGGCATAGAATCATCAGATACACTAAATTTTAGTGAATACAAGGTTTTGGGGGCCCTCCGTGGTGCCCTCGCCGGTACAGCTAAAATTCCGTGGAAGTTACTGTAAAACACTCAAATCACACGTATTTCGCTTAGAAATAGCATTTTTATGCGTTTGAAGGCGGGAGAAACAGTTTTTTACATCATATTTGGCCGTTTCACTGCCTGAAACGAACGTTTTTGTAAGAACATCTCGGATACATATTCAGCGTGATCTATCGATGGAAATCGATTGATTAGGGCATAGAATCATCAGATACACTGAATTTTAGTGAATACAAGGTTTTGGAAGCCCTCCGTGGTGCCCTCGCCGGTACAGCTAAAATTCCGTGAAAGTTACTGTAAAACACTCAAATCACATGTATTTCGCTTAGAAATAGCATTTTTAAGCGGTTGAAGGCGAGAGAAACAGTTTTTACATCATATTTGGCCGTTTCACGGTCTGAAACGAACGATTTGTAAGAAAATCTCGGATACATATTCTGCGTGATGTATCGATGGATATCGATTGATTGGAGCATAGAATTATCAGATACACTAAATTTTAGTGAATACAAGGTTTTGGGGGCCCTCCGTGGTGCCCTCGCCGGTACAGCTAAAGTTCCGTGGAAGTTACTGTAAAACACTCAAATCACACGTATTTCGCTTAGAAATATCATTTTTATGCGTTTGAAGGCGAGAGAAACAGTTTTTACATCATATTTGGCCGTTTCACTGTCTGGAACGAACGATTTGTAAGAACATCTCGGATACATATTCTGCGTGATGTATCGATGGAAATCGATTGATTAGGGCATAGAATCATCAGATACTCTGAATTTTAGTGAATACAAGGTTTTGGAAGCCCTCCGTGGTGCCCTCGCCGGTACACCTAAGATTCCGTGAAAGTTACTGCAAAACACTCAAATCACGTTTATTTCGCTTAGAAATAGCATTTTTAATCGGTTGAAGGCGAGAGAAACAGTTTTAACATCATTTTTGGCCGTTTCACGGTCTGAAACGAACGTTTTGTAAGAACATCTCGGATACATATTCTGCGTGATGTATCGATGGAAATCGATTGATTAGCGCATAGAATCATAAGATACACTGAATTTTAGTGAATACAACGTTTTGGGGTCCTCCCTGGTGTCCTCGCCGGTACAGCTAAGTTCCGTGGAAGTTACTGTAAAACACTCAAATCACACGTATTTCGCCTAGAAATAGCATTTTTAAGCGTTTGAAGGCGAGAGAAACAGTTTTTACATCATATTTAGCCGTTTCACTGTCTGAAACGAACGTTTTGTAAGATCATCTCGGATACATATTCTGCGTGATGTATCGATGGAAATCGATTGATTAGGGCATAGAATCATCAGAAACACTGAATTTTAGTGAATGCAAGGTTTTGGGGGCCCTCCGTGGTGCCCTCGCCGGTACAGCTAAAGTTCCGTGGAAGTTACTGTAAAACACTCAAATCACACATATTTCGCTTAGATATAGCATATTTATGCGTTTGAAGGCGAGAGAAACAGTTTTTACATCATATTTGGTCGTTTCACTGTTTGAAACGAACGATATGTAAGAACATCTCGGATACATATTCTGCGTGATGTATCGATGGAAATCGATTGATTAGGGCATTGAATCATCAGATACACTGAATTTAGAGAATACAAGGTTTTGGGGGCCCTCGTGGTGCCCTAGCCGGTACAGCTAAAGTTCCGTGGAAGTTACTGTAAAACACTCAAATCACACGTATTTTGCTTAGAAATAGCATTTTTATGCGTTTGAGGGCGAGAGAAACAGTTATTACATCATATTTAGCCGTTTCACTGTCTGAAACGAACGATTTTTAAGAACATCTCGGATACATATTCTGCGTGATGTATCGATGGAAATCGATTGATTAGATCATAGAATAATCAGATACACTAAATTTTAGTGAATACAAGGTTTTGGGGGCCCTCCGTGGTGTCCTCGCCGGTACAGCTAAAATTCCGTGAAAGTTCCTCTAAAACACTCAAATCACGTGTATTTCGCTTAGAAATAGCATTTTTAAGCGGTTGATGGCGAGAGATACAGTTTTTACATCATTTTGGCCGTTTCACGGTCTGAAACGAACGATTTGTAAGAACATCTCGGATACATATTTTGCGTGATGTATCGATGGAAATCGATTGATTAGGGGCATAGAATCATCAGATACACTGAATTATAGTGAATACAAGGTTTTGGAAGCTTTCGTGGTGCCCTCGCCGGTACAGCTAAAATTCCGTGAAAGTTCCTGTAAAACACTCAAATCACGTGTATTTCGCTTGGAAATAGCATTTTTAAGCGGTTGAAGGCGAGAGAAACAGTGTTTACATCTTATTTAGCCGTTTCACTGTCTGAAACAAACGATTTGTAAGAACATCTCGGATACATATTCTGCGTGATGTATCGATAGAAATCGATTGATTAGGGCATAGAATCATCAGATACACTGAATTTTAGTGAATACAAGGTTTTGGGGGCCCTCCGTGGTGCCCTCGCCGGTACAGCTAAAGTTCCGTGGAAGTTACTGTAAAACACTCAAATCACACGTATTTCGCTTAGAAATAGCATTTTTATGCGTTTGAAGGCGAGAGACACAGTTTTTACATCATATTTAACCGTTTCACTGTCTGAAACGAACGATTTGTAAGAACATCTCGGATACATATTCTGCGAGATGTATCGATGGAAATCGATTGATTAGGGCATAGAACCATCAGATACACTGAATTTTAGTGAATACAAGGTTTTGGAAGCCCTTCGTGGTGCCCTCGCCGGTACAGCTAAAATTCCGTGAAAGTTCCTGTAAAACACTCAAATCACGTGTATTTCGCTTAGAAATAGCATTTTTAAGCGGTTGCAGGCGAGAGAAACAGTTTTTACATCATTTTTGGCCGTTTCACGGTCTGAAACGAACGATTTGTAAGAAAATCTCGGATACATATTCTGCGTGATATATCGATGGAAATCGATTGATTAGGGCATAAAATCATCAGATACACTGAATTTTAGTGAATACAAGGTTTTGGAAGCCCTCCGTGGTGCCCTCGCCGGTACAGCTAAAATTCCGTGAAAGTTACTCTAAAACACTCAAATCACGTGTATTTCGCTTAGAAATAGCATTTTTAAGCGGTTGAAGGCGAGAGAAACAGTGTTTACATCATATTTAGCCGTTTCACTGTCTGAAACAAACGATTTGTAAGAACATCTCGGATACATATTCTGCGTGATGTATCGATGGAAATCGATTGATTAGGGCATAGAATCATCAGATACACTGATTTTAGTGAATACAAGGTTTTAGGGGCCCTCCGTGATTCCCTCGCCGGTACAGCTAAAGTTCCGTGGAAGTTACTGTAATACACTCAAATCACACGTATTTCGCTTAGAAATAGCATTTTTATGCGTTTGAAGGCGAGAGAAGCAGTTTTTACATCATATTTGGCCGTTTCACTGTCTGAAACGAACGATTTGTAAAAACATCTCGGATACATATTCAGCGTGATGTATCGATGGAAATCGATTGATTAGGGCATAGAATCATCAGATACACTGAATTTTAGTGAATACAAGGTTTTGGAAGCCCTCCGTGGTGCCCTCGCCGGTACAGCTAAAATTCCGTGAAAGACTGTAAAACACTCAAATCACATGTATTTCGCTTAGAAATAGCATTTTTAAGCGGTTGAAGGCGAGAGAAACAGTTTATACATCATTTTTGGCCGTTTCACGGTCTGAAACGAACGTTTTGTAAGAACATCTCGGATACATATTCTGCGTGATGTATCGATGGAAATCGATTGATTAGCGCCTAGAACCATAAGATACACTGAATTTTAGTGAATACAACGTTTTGGGGGTCCTCCGTGGTGTCCTCGCTAGTACAGCTAAAGTTCCGTGGAAGTTACTGTAAAACACTCAAATCACACGTATTTCGCCTAGAAATAGCATTTTTAAGCGTTTGAAGGCGAGAGAAACAGTTTTTACATCATATTTAGCCGTTTCACTGTCTGAAACGAACGGTTTGTAAGATCATCTCGGATACATATTCTGCGTGATGTATCGATGGAAATCGATTGATTAGGGCATAGAATCATCAGATACACTGAATTTTAGTGAATACAAGGTTTTGGGGGCCCTCCGTGGTGCCCTCGCCGGTACAGCTAAAGTTCCGTGGAAGTTACTGTAAAACACTCAAATCACACGTATTTCGCTTAGAAATAGCATTTTTATGCGTTTGAAGGCGAGAGAAACAGTTTTTACATCATATTTAACCGTTTCACTGTCTGAAACGAACGATTTGTAAGAACATCTCGGATACATATTCTGCGAGATGTATCGATGGAAATCGATTGATTAGGGCATAGAACCATCAGATACACTGAATTTTAGTGAATACAAGGTTTTGGAAGCCCTTCGTGGTGCCCTCGCCGGTACAGCTAAAATTCCGTGAAAGTTCCTGTGAAACACTCAAATCACGTGTATTTCGCTTAGAAATAGCATTTTTAAGCGGTTGCAGGCGAGAGAAACAGTTTTTACATCATTTTTGGCCGTTTCACGGTCTGAAACGAACGATTTGTAAGAAAATCTCGGATACATATTCTGCGTGATATATCGATGGAAATCGATTGATTAGGGCATAAAATCATCAGATACACTGAATTTTAGTGAATACAAGGTTTTGGAAGCCCTCCGTGGTGCCCTCGCCGGTACAGCTAAAATTCCGTGAAAGTTACTCTAAAACACTCAAATCACGTGTATTTCGCTTAGAAATAGCATTTTTAAGCGGTTGAAGGCGAGAGAAACAGTGTTTACATCATATTTAGCCGTTTCACTGTCTGAAACAAACGATTTGTAAGAACATCTCGGATACATATTCTGCGTGATGTATCGATGGAAATCGATTGATTAGGGCATAGAATCATCAGATACACTGATTTTAGTGAATACAAGGTTTTAGGGGCCCTCCGTGGTTCCCTCGCCGGTACAGCTAAAGTTCCGTGGAAGTTACTGTAATACACTCAAATCACACGTATTTCGCTTAGAAATAGCATTTTTATGCGTTTGAAGGCGAGAGAAGCAGTTTTTACATCATATTTGGCCGTTTCACTGTCTGAAACGAACGATTTGTAAAAACATCTCGGATACATATTCAGCGTGATGTATCGATGGAAATCGATTGATTAGGGCATAGAATCATCAGATACACTGAATTTTAGTGAATACAAGGTTTTGGAAGCCCTCCGTGGTGCCCTCGCCGGTACAGCTAAAATTCCGTGAAAGACTGTAAAACACTCAAATCACATGTATTTCGCTTAGAAATAGCATTATTAAGCGGTTGAAGGCGAGAGAAACAGTTTATACATCATTTTTGGCCGTTTCACGGTCTGAAACGAACGTTTTGTAAGAACATCTCGGATACATATTCTGCGTGATGTATCGATGGAAATCGATTGATTAGCGCATAGAACCATAAGATACACTGAATTTTAGTGAATACAACGTTTTGGGGGTCCTCCGTGGTGTCCTCGCTAGTACAGCTAAAGTTCCGTGGAAGTTACTGTAAAACACTCAAATCACACGTATTTCGCCTAGAAATAGCATTTTTAAGCGTTTGAAGGCGAGAGAAACAGTTTTTACATCATATTTAGCCGTTTCACTGTCTGAAACGAACGGTTTGTAAGATCATCTCGGATACATATTCTGCGTGATGTATCGATGGAAATCGATTGATTAGGGCATAGAATCATCAGATACACTGAATTTTAGTGAATACAAGTTTTGGGGCCCTCCGTGGTGCCCTCGCCGGTACAGCTAAAGTTCCGTGGAAGTTACTGTAAAACACTCAAATCACACATATTTCACTTAGAAATAGCATATTTATGCGTTTGAAGGCCAGAGAAACAGTTTTTACATCATATTTGGCCGTTTCACTGTTTCAAACGAACGATATTAAGAACATCTCGGATACATATTCTGCGTGATGTATCGATGGAATCGATTGATTAGGGCATTGAATCATCAGATACACTGAATTTTAGAGAATACAAGGTTTTGGGGGCCCTCCGTGGTGCCCTAGCCGGTACAGCTAAAGTTCCGTGAAAGTTACTGTAAAACACTCAAATCACACATATTTCGCTTAGAAATAGCATTTTTATGCGGTTGAAGGCGAGAGAAACAGTTTTTACATCATATTTGGCCATTTCACTGTCTGAAACGAACGATTTGTAAGATCATCTCGGATACATATTCTGCATGATGTATCGATGGAAATCGATTGATTAGAGCATAGAATCATCAGATACACTAAATTTTAGTGAATACAAGGTTTTGGGGGCCCTCCGTGGTGCCCTCGCCGGTACAGCTAAAATTCCGTCAAAGTTCCTTTAAACACTCAAATCACGTGTATTTCGCTTAGAACTAGCATTTTTTAAGCGGTTGAAGGCGAGAGATACAGTTTTTACATCATTTTTGGCCGTTTCACGGTCTGAAACGAACGATTTGTAAGAACATCTCGGATACATATTCTGCGTGATGTATCGATGGAAATCGATTGATTAGGGCATAGAATCATCAGATACACTGAATTTTAGTGAATACAAGGTTTTGGAAGCTTTCCGTTGTGCCCTCGCCGGTACAGCTAAAATTCCGTGAAAGTTCCTGTAAAACACTCAAATCACGTGTATTTCGCTTAGAAATAGTATTTTTAAGCGGTTGAAGGCGAGAGAAACAGTTTTTACATCATATTTAGCCGTTTCACTGTCTGAAACAAACGATTTGTAAGAACATCTCGGATACATATTCTGCGTGATGTATCGATGGAAATCGTTAGATTAGCGCATAGAATCATAAGATACACTGAATTTTAGTGAATACAACGTTTTGGGGGTCCTCCGTGGTGTCCTCGCCGGTACAGCTAAAGTTCCGTGGAAGTTACTGTAAAACACTCAAATCACACGTATTTCGCCTAGAAATAGCATTTTTAAGCGGTTGAAGGCGAGAGAAACAGTTTTTACATCATTTTTGGCCGTTTCACGGTCTGAAACGAACGATTTGTAAGAAAATCTCGGATACATATTCTGCGTGATGTATCGATGGAAATCGATTGATTAGGGCATAGAATCATCAGATACACTGAATTTTAGTGAATACAAGGTTTTGGAAGCCTTCCGTGGTGCCCTCGCCGGTACAGCTAAAGTTCCGTGGAAGTTACTGTAAAACACTCAAATCACACGTATTTCGCTTAGAAATAGCATTTTTATGCGTTTGAAGGCGAGAGAAACAGTTTTTACATCATATTTGACCGTTTCACTGTCTGAAACGAACGATTTGTAAGAACATCTCGGATACATATTCAGCGTGATGTATCGATGGAAATCTATTGATTAGGGCATAGAATCATCAGATACACTGAATTTTAGTGAATACAAGGTTTTGGAAGCCTTCCGTGGTGCCCTCGCCGGTACAGCTAAAGTTCCGTGGAAGTTACTGTAAAACACTCAAATCACACGTATTTCGCTTAGAAGTAGCATTTTTAAGCGGTTGAAGGCGAGAGAAACAGTTTTTACATCATTTCTGGTCGTTTCACTGTCTGAAACGAACGTTTTGTAAGAACATCTCGGATACATATTCTGTGTGATGTATCGATGGAAATCGATTGATTAGGGCATAGAATCATCAGATACACTGAATTTTAGTGAATACAAGGTTTTGGGGGTCCTCCGTGGTGTCCTCCCCGGTACAGCTAAAGTTCCGTGGAAGTTACTGTAAAACACTCAAATCACACGTATTTCGCTTAGAAATAGCATTTTTATGCGTTTGAGGGCGAGAGAAACAGTTTTTACATCATATTTAGCCGTTTCACTGTCTGAAACGAACGATTTGTAAGAACATCTCGGATACATATTCTGCGTGATTTATCGATGGAAATCGATTGATTAGGGCATAGAATCATCAGATACACTAAATTTTAGTGAATACAAGGTTTTGGGGGCCCTCCGTGGTGCCCTCGCCGGTACAGCTAAAATTCCGTGAAAGTTCCTGTAAAACACTCAAATTACGTGTATTTCGCTTAGAAATAGCATTTTTAAGCGGTTGAAGGCGAGAGATACAGTTTTTACATCATTTTTGGCCGTTTCACGGTCTGAAACGAACGATTTGTAAGAAATCTCGGATACATATTCTGCGTGATGTATCGATGGAAATCGATTGATTAGGGCATAGAATCATCAGATACACTGAATTTTAGTGAATACAAGGTTTTGGGGGCCCTCCGTGGTGCCCTCGCCGGTACAGCTAAAGTTCCGTGGAAGTTACTGTAAAACACTCAAATCACACGTATTTCGCTTAGAAATAGCATTTTTATGCGTTTGAAGGCGGGAGAAACAGTTTTTTACATCATATTTGGCCGTTTCACTGCCTGAAACGAACGTTTTTGTAAGAACATCTCGGATACATATTCAGCGTGATCTATCGATGGAAATCGATTGATTAGGGCATAGAATCATCAGATACACTGAATTTTAGTGAATACAAGGTTTTGGAAGCCCTCCGTGGTGCCCTCGCCGGTACAGCTAAAATTCCGTGAAAGTTACTGTAAAACACTCAAATCACATGTATTTCGCTTAGAAATAGCATTTTTAAGCGGTTGAAGGCGAGAGAAACAGTTTTTACATCATATTTGGCCGTTTCACGGTCTGAAACGAACGATTTGTAAGAAAATCTCGGATACATATTCTGCGTGATGTATCGATGGATATCGATTGATTAGGGCATAGAATTATCAGATACACTAAATTTTAGTGAATACAAGGTTTTGGGGGCCCTCCGTGGTGCCCTCGCCGGTACAGCTAAAGTTCCGTGGAAGTTACTGTAAAACACTCAAATCACACGTATTTCGCTTAGAAATATCATTTTTATGCGTTTGCAGGCGAGAGAAACAGTTTTTACATCATATTTGGCCGTTTCACTGTCTGGAACGAACGATTTGTAAGAACATCTCGGATACATATTCTGCGTGATGTATCGATGGAAATCGATTGATTAGGGCATAGAATCATCAGATACTCTGAATTTTAGTGAATACAAGGTTTTGGAAGCCCTCCGTGGTGCCCTCGCCGGTACAGCTAAGATTCCGTGAAAGTTACTGTAAAACACTCAAATCACGTTTATTTCGCTTAGAAATAGCATTTTTAATCGGTTGAAGGCGAGAGAAACAGTTTTAACATCATTTTTGGCCGTTTCACGGTCTGAAACGAACGTTTTGTAAGAACATCTCGGATACATATTCTGCGTGATGTATCAATGGAAATCGATTGATTAGCGCATAGAATCATAAGATACACTGAATTTTAGTGAATACAACGTTTTGGGGTCCTCCGTGGTGTCCTCGCCGGTACAGCTAAAGTTCCGTGGAAGTTACTGTAAAACACTCAAATCACACGTATTTCGCTTAGATATAGCATATTTATGCGTTTGAAGGCGAGAGAAACAGTTTTTACATCATATTTGGTCGTTTCACTGTTCGAAACGAACGATATGTAAGAACATCTCGGATACATATTCTGCGTGATGTATCGATGGAAATCGATTGATTAGGGCATTGAATCATCAGATACACTGAATTTTAGAGAATACAAGGTTTTGGGGGCCCTCCGTGGTGCCCTAGCCGGTATAGCTAAAGTTCCGTGAAAGTTACTGTAAAACACTCAAATCACACATATTTCGGTTAGAAATAGCATTTTTATGCGGTTGAAGGCGAGAGAAACAGTTTTTACATCATATTTGGCCATTTCACTGTCTGAAACGAACGATTTGTAAGAACATCTCGGATACATATTCTGCGTGATGTATCGATGGAAATCGATTGATTAGGGCATAGAATCATCAGATACACTGAATTTTAGTGAATACAAGGTTTTGGGGGTCCTCCGTAGTGTCCTCGCCGGTACAGCTAAAGTTCCGTGGAAGTTACTGTAAAACACTCAAATCACACGTATTTTGCTTAGAAATAGCATTTTTATGCGTTTGAGGGCGAGAGAAACAGTTATTACATCATATTTAGCCGTTTCACTGTCTGAAACGAACGATTTGTAAGAGCATCTCGGATACATATTCTGCGTGATGTATCGATGGAAATCGATTTATTAGGGCCTAATATTGTCAGCTGCACTGAATTTTAGTGAATACAAGGTTTTGGGGGCCGTACGTAGTGCCCTCGCCGTTACAGCTAAAGTTCCGTGGAAGTTACTGTAAAACATTCAAATCACACGTATTTCGCTTAGAAATAGCATTTTTAAGCGTTTGAAGGAGAGAGATATAATTTTTACATCATATTAGGCCGTTTCACGGTCTGAAACGAACGATTTGTAAGAACATCTCGGATACATATTCTACGTGATGTATCGATGGAAATCGATTGATTAGGGCCTAATATTATCAAACGCACTGAATTTTAGTTATTACAAGGATTTGGGAGCCCTCCGTGGTGCCATCGCCGGTACAGCTAAAGTTCCGTGGAAGTTACTGTAAAACACTTAAATCACACGTATTTCGTGTAGAATTAGCATTTTTAAGCGTTAGAAGGCGAGAGAAACAGTTTTTACATCGTATTTGGCCGTTTCACGATCTGAAACGAACGATTTGTAAGAACATCTCGGATACATATTCTGCGTGATGTATCGATGGAAATCGATTGATTAGGGCCTAATATTGTCAGATGCACTGAATTTTAGTGAATACCTGGTGTTGGGGGCCGTCCGTGTTGCCCTCGCCGGTACAGCTAAAGCTCCGTGGAAGTTACTGTAAAACACTCAAATCACACGTATTTCGCTTAGAAATAACATTTTTAAGCGTTTGAAGGCGAGAGAAACAGTTTTTACATCATATTTGGCCCTCTCACGGTCTGAAACGAACGATTTGTAAGAACATCTCGGATACATATTCTGGGTGATGTATCGATGGAAATCGATTGAATAGGGCCTAATATTGTCAGATGCACTGAATTTTGGTGAATACAAGGTTTTGGGGGCCGGCCGTGGTGCCCTCGCCGGTACAGCTAAAGTTCCGTGGAAGCCACTGTAAAACACTCAATTCACACGTATTTAGTTTAGAAATAGCATTTTTAAGCGTTTGAAGGCGACAGAAACAGTTTGTACATCATATTTGGCCGTTTCACTGTCTGAAACGAACGATTTGTAAGAACATCTTGGATACATATTCTACGTGATGTATCGATGGATTAGGGCCTAATATTATCAGATGCACTGAATTTTAGTGAATACAATGTTTTGGAAGCCCTCCGTGGTGCCCTCGCCGAAACAGCTAAAGTTCCGTGGAAGTTACTGTAAAACACTCAAATCACACGTATTTCGCTTAGATATAGCATTTTTAAGCGTTTGAAGGCGAGATAAGCAGTTTTTACATCATATTTGGCCGTTTCACGGTCTAAAACGAACGATTTGTAAGAGCATCTCGGATACATATTCTGCGTGATGTATCGATGGAAATCGATTGTTTAGGGCCTAATATTGTCAGATGCACTGAATTTTAGTGAATACAAGGTTTTGGGTGCCGTCCGTGGTGCCCTCGCCGGTACAGCTAAAGTTCCGTGGAAGTTACAATAAAACACTCAAATCACATGTACTTCGCTTAGAAATAGCATTTTTAAGCGTTTGAAGGCGACAGATACAGTTTTTACATCATATTTGGCCCTTTCACGGTCTGAAACGAACGATTTGTAAGAACATCTCGGAAACGTATTCTACGTGATGTATCGATGGAAATCGATTGATTAGGGCATAAAATCATCAGATGCACTAAATTTTAGTGAATACAAGGTTTTGGTGGCCCGCCGTAGTGCCCTCGCCGATACAGCTAAAGTTCCGTGGAAGTTAATATAAAACACTCAAATCACACGTATTTCGCATAGAAATAGCATTTTTAAGCGTTTGAAAGCGAGAAAAGCAGTTTTTACATCAAATTTGGCCGTTTCGCGGTCTGAAACGAACGATTTGTAAGAGCATCTCGGATACATATTCTGCGTGATGTATCGATGGAAATCGATTTATTAGGGCCTAATATTGTCAGACGCACTGAATTTTAGTGAATACAAAGTTTTGGGGGCCGTCCGTGGTGCCCTCGCCGTTACAGCTAAAGTTCCGTGGAAGTTACTGTAAAACATTCAAATCACACGTATTTCGCTTAGAAATAGCATTTTTAAGCGTTTGAAGGAGAGAGATATAATTTTTACATCATATTTGGCCGTTTCACGCTCTGAAACAAACGATTTGTAAAAACATCTCGGATACATATTCTGCGTGATGTATCCACGGAAATCGATTGATTAGGGCCTAATATTATCAAACGCACTGAATTTTAGTTATTACAAGATTTTAGGGGTCCTCCGTGGTGCCCTCGCCGGTACAGCTAAAGTTTCGTGGAAGTTACTGTAAGACTCCAATTACACGTATTTCGATTAGAAATACCATTTTTAAGCGTTTGAAGGCGAGAGAAACAGTTTTTACATCTTATTTGGCCGTTTCACGGTCTGAAACGAACGATTTGTAAAAACATCTCGGATACATATTCTGCGTGATGTATCGATGGAAATCGATTGATTAGGGCCTAATATTATCAAATGCACTAAATTTTAGTGTATACAAGGTTTTGGGGTCCCTCAGTGGTGCCCTCGCCGGTACAGCTAAAGTTCCGTGGAAGTTACCATAAAAAACTCAAATCACACGTACTTCGCTTAGAAATAGCATTTTAAGCGTTTGAAGGCGAGAGATACAGTTTTTACATCATATTTGGCCGTTTCACGGTCTGAAACGAACGATTTGTAAGAACACCTCGGACATATATTCTGCGTGATGTATCGATGGAAATCGATTGATTAGTGCCTAATATTGTCAGATGCACTGAATTTTAATGAATACAAAGTTTTGGGGGCCGTCCGTGGTACCCTCGCCGGTACATCTAAAGTTCCGTGGAAGTTACTATAAAACACTCAAATCAGACGTATTTCGCATAGAAATAGCATTTTTAAGCGTTTGAAAGCGAGAAAAGCAGTTTTTACATCATATTTGGCCATTTCACGGTCTGAAACGAACGATTTGTAAGAGCATCTTGGATACATATTCTGCGTGATGTATCGATGGAAATCAATTTATTAGGGCCTAATATTGTCAGATGCACTGAATTTTAGTGAATACAAGGTTTTGGGGGCCGTCCGTGGTGCCCTCGCCGTTACAGCTAAAGTTCCGTGGAAGTTACTGTAAAACATTCAAAATAAACGAATTTCGCTTAGAAATAGCATTTTAAGCGTTTGAAGGAGAGAGATATAATTTTTTACTTCATATTTGGCCGTTTCACGGTCTGAAGCGAACGATTTGTAAAATCAACTCGGATACATATTCTGCGTGATGTATCCATGGAAATCGATTGATTAGGGCCTAATATTATCAAACGCACTGAATTTTAGTTATTACAAGATTTTAGGGGTTCTCCGTGGTGCCCTCGTCGGTACAGCTAAACTTTCGTGGAAGTTACTGTAAGACACTCCAATTACACGTATTTCGATTAGAAATAGCATTTTTAAGCGTTTGAAGGCGGGAGAAAAATTTTTACTTCATATTTGGCCGTTTCACGGTCTGAAACGAACGATTTGTAAGAACATCTCGGATACATATTCTACGTGAAGTATTGATGAAAAACTATTGATTAGGGCCTAATATTATCAGATGCACTGAATTTTTGTGAATACAAGATTTTGGGGGCCCTCCGTGGTAACCTCGCCGGTACAGCTAAAGTTTCTTGGATGTTACTGTAAAACACTCAAATCACACGCATTTCGCTTAGAATTAGCATTTTTAAGCGTTTGAAGCCGAGAGAAGCAGTTTTTACATCATATTTGGCCGTTTCACGGTCTGAAACAAACGATTTGTAAGATCATCTCGGATACATATTCTACGTGATGTATCGATGAAAATCGATTGATTAGGGCCTAATACTATCAGATGCACTGAGTTTTAGTGAATATAAAGTTTTGGGGGCCCTCTGTAGTGCCTTCGCTATACAGGTAAAGTTCCGTGGAAGTTACTGCAAAACACTCAAGTCACACGTATTTCGCTTAGAAATAGCATTTTTAAGCGTTTGAAGGCGAGAGAAACAGTTTTTACGTCATATTTAGAACATCTTGGATACATATTCTACGTGATGTATCGATGGAAAACGATGGATTAGGGCCTAATATTATGAGATGCACTGAATTTTAGTGAATACAATGTTTTGGGGGGCCCTCCTCGTTGTGCCCTCGCCCGGAACAGCTAAAGTTCCCGTGGAAGCCCACTGTAAAACACTCAAATCACACGTATTTCGTATAGAAATAGCATTTTTAAGCGTTTAAAGGCGTGAGAAACAGTTTTTTACATCATATTTGGCCGTTTTCACGGTCTGAAACGAACGATTTGTAAGAACATCTCGGATACATATTCTGCGTGATGTATCGATGGAAATCGATTGTTTAGGGCCCTAATAATGTCAGATACACTGAATTTTGGTGAATACAAAGTTTTGGGTGCCGTCCGCGGTGCCCCTCGCCGGTACAGCTAAAGTTCCGTGGAAGTTACCATAAAAACACTCAAATCACACGTACTTCGCTTAGAAATAGCATTTTTAAGCATTTGAAGGCGAGAGATACAGTTTTTTACTTCATATTTGGCCCTTTCACACGGTCTGAAACGAACGATTTCTAAGAACACCTCGGATATATATTCTGCGTGATGTATCGATGGAAATTGATTGATTAGGGGCCTAATATTGTCAGATGCATTGAATTTTGGTGAATACAAAGTTTTGGGGGGTCCTCCCGTGGTGCCCTCGTCGGTACAGGCTAAAGTTTCGTGGAAGTTACTTTAAGACACTCCAATTGCACGTACTTCGATTAGAAATAGCATTTTTAAGCGTTTGAAGGCGGGAGAAAAAGTTTTTTACTTCATATTTGGCCGTTTCACGGTCTGAAACGAACGATTTGTAAGAACATCTCGGATACATATTCTACGTGAAGTATTGATGAAAAAACTATTGATTAGGGGCCTAATATTATCAGATGCACTGAATTTTTGTGAATACAAGATTTTGGGGGCCCTCCATGGTAACCTCGCCGGTACAGCTAAAGTTTCGTGGAAGTTACTGTAAAACACTCAAATCACACGCATTTTGCTTAGAATTAGCATTTTTAAGCGTTTTGAAGCCGAGAGAAGCAGTTTTCACATCATATTTGGCCGTTTCACGGTCTGAAACAAACGATTTGTAAGATCATCTCGGATACATATTCTACGTGATGTATCGATGAAAATCGATTGATTAGGGCCTAATACTATCAGATGCACTGAGTTTTAGTGAATATAAAGTTTTGGGGGCCCTCTGTAGTGCCTTCGCTGTACAGGTAAAGTTCCGTGGAAGTTACTGCAAAACACTCAAGTCACACGTATTTCGCTTAGAAATAGCATTTTTAAGCGTTTGAAGGCGAGAGAAACAGTTTTTACATCATATTTGGCCGTTTCACGGTCTGAAACGAACGATTTGTAAGAACATCTTGGATACATATTCTACGAGATGTACCGATGGAAATCGATGGATTAGGGCCTAATATTATCAGATGCCTGAATTTTAGTGAATACAATGTTTTGGGGGGCCCTCCGTTGTGCCCTCGCCGGAACAGCTAAAGTTCCGTGGAAGTTACTGTAAAAACACTCAAATCACACGTATTTTCGCTTAGAAATAGCATTTTTTAAGCGTTTTGAAGGCGAGAGAGAAACAGTTTTTACATCATATTTGGCCCGTTTCACGGTCTGAAACGAACGATTTTGTAAGAACATCTCGGATACATATTCTGCGTGATGTATTAATGGAAATCGATTGTTTAGGGCCTAATATTGTCAGATACACTGAATTTTGGTGAATACTAAGTTTTGGGTGCCCGTCCGTGGTGCCCTCGCCCGGTACAGCTAAAGTTCAGTGGAAGTTACCATAAAAACACTAAAATCACACGTACTTCGCTTAGAAATAGCATTTTTAAGCGTTTGAAGGCAAGAGATACAGTTTTTACATCATATTTGGCCGTTTCACGGTCTGAAACGAACGATTTGTAAGAACATCTTGGATACATATTCTACGTGATGTATCGATGGAAATCGATGGATTAGGGCCTAATATTATCAGATGCACTGAATTTTAGTGAATACAATGTTTTGGGGGCCCTCCGTTGTGCCCTCGCCGGAACAGCTAAAGTTCCGTGGAAGTTACCATAAAACACTCAAATCACACGTACTTCGCTTAGAAATAGCATTTTTAAGCGTTTGAAGGCGAGAGATACAGTTTTTACATCATATTTGGCCCTTTCACGGTCTGAAACGAACGATTTGTAAGAACACCTCGGATATATATATTCTGCGTGATGTATCGATGGAAATTGATTGATTAGGGCCTAATATTGTCAGATGCACTGAATTATGGTGAATACAAAGTTTTGGGGGCCGTCCGTGGTGCCCTCGTCGGTACAGCTAAAGTTCCGTGGAAGTTACTATAAAACACTCAAATCACACGTATTTCGCATAGAAATAGCATTTTTAAGCGTTTGAAGGCGAGAAAAGCAGTTTTTACATCAAATTTGGCCGTTTCACGGTCTGAAACGAACGATTTGTAAGAACATCTCGGATACATATTCTACGTGATGTATCGATGGAAATCGATTATTAGGGCCTAATATTATCAAACGCACTGAATTATAGTTATTACAAGGATTTGGGGGCCCTCCGTTGTGCCATCGCCGGTACAGCTAAAGTTCCGTGGAAGTTACTGTAAAACACTTAAATCACACGTATTTCGTGTAGCATTAGCATTTTTAAGCGTTTGAAGGCGAGAGAAACAGTTTTTACATCATCTTTGGCCGTTTCACAGTCTGAAACGAACGATTTGTAAGAACATCTCGGATACATATTCTATGGGATGTATCGATGGAAATCGATTAATTAGGGCCTAATATTATAAGATACACTGAATTTTATTGAATACAAGGTTTTGGGGTCCCTCCGTGTTGCCCTTGCCGGTACAGCTAAAGTTCCGTAGAAGTTACTGTAAAACACTCAAATCACACGTATTTCGCATAGAAATAGCATTTTTAAGCGTTTGAAAGCGAGAAAAGCAGTTTTTACATCATATTTGGCTATTTCACGGTCTGAAACGAACGATTTGTAAGAACATCTCGGATACATATTCTGCGTGATGTATCGATGGAAATCAATTGATTAGGGCCTAATATTATCAAATGCACTGAATTTTAGTGAATACAAGGTTTTGGGGTCCCTCAGTGGTGCCCTCGCCGGTACAGCTAAAGTTCCGTGGAAGTTACTGTAAAACACTCACGTCACACGTATTTCGCTTAAAAATAGCATTTTTAAGCGTTTGAAGGCGAGAGAAACAGTTTTTACATCTTATTTGGCCGTTTCACGGTCTGAAACGAACGATTTGTAAAAACATCTCGGATACATATTCTGCGTGATGTATCGATGGAAATCAATTGATTAGGGCCTAATATTTTCAGATGCATTGAATTTTAGTGAATACAAAGTTTTGGGTGCCGTCCGTGGTGCCCTCGCCGGTACAGCTAAAGTTCCGTGGAAGTTACTGTAAAACACTCACATCACACATATTTCGCTTACAAATAGCATTTTTAAGCGTTTGAAGGCGAGAGAAACAGTTTTTACATCTTATTTGGCCTTCTCACGGTCTGAAACGAACGATTTGTAAAAACATCTCGGATACATATTCTGCGTGATGTATCGATGGAAATCGATTGATTAGGGCCTAATATTGTCAGATGCACTGAATTTTAGTGAATACAATGTTTTGGGGGCCGTCCGTGGTGCACCCGCCGGTACAACTAAAGTTCCGTGGAAGTTACTATAAAACACTCAAATCAGACGTATTTCGCATAGATATAGCATTTTTAAGCGTTTGAAGGCGAGAAAAGTAGTTTTTACATCATATTTGACCGTTTCTCGGTTTGAAACGAACGATTTGTAAGACCATCTTGGATACATATTCTACGTGATGTATCGATGGAAATCGATTATTAGGGCCTAATATTATCAAACGCACTGAATTTTAGTGAATACAAAGTTTTGGGGGCCGTCCGTGGTGCCCTCGCCGGTACAGCTAAAGTTCCGTGGAAGTTACTATAAAACACTCAAATCACACGTATTTCGCATAGAAATAGCATTTTTAAGCGTTTGAAGGCGAGAAAAGCATTTTTTTTCATCATATTTGGCCGTTTCACGATCTGAAACGAACGATTTATAAGAACATCTCGGATACATATTCTACGTAATGTATCGATGGAAATCGATTGATTAGGGCCTAATATTATCAAACGCACTGAATTATAGTTATTACAAGGATTTGGGGGGCCTCCGTTGTGCCATCGCCGGTACAGCTAAAGTTCCGTGGAAGTTACTGTAAAACACTTAAATCACACGTATTTCGTGTAGAATTAGCATTTTTAAGCGTTTGAATGCGAGAGAAACAGTTTTTACATCATCTTTGGCCGTTTCACAGTCTGAAACGAACGATTTGTAAGAACATCTCGGATACATATTCTACGCGATGTATCGATGGAAATCGACTGATTAGGGCCTAATATTATAAGATACACTGAATTTTATTGAATACAAGGTTTTGGGGTCCCTCTGTGGTGCCCTTGCCGGTACAGCTAAAGTTCCGTAGAAGTTACTGTAAAACACTCAAATCACACGTATTTCGTTTAGAAATAGCATTTTTAAGCGTTTGAAAGCGAGAGAAACAGCTTTTACATCATATTTGGCCATTTCACGGTCTGAAACGAACGATTTGTAAGAACATCTCGGATACATATTCTGCGTGATGTATCGATGGAAATCGATTGATTAGGGCCTAATATTATCAAATGCACTGAATTTTAGTGAATACAAGGTTTTGGGGTCCCTCAGTGGTGCCCTCGCCGGTACAGCTAAAGTTCCGAGGAAGTTACTGTAAATCACTCACATCACACGTATTTCGCTTAGAATTAGCATTTTTAAGCGTTTGAAGGCGAGAGAAACAGTTTTTACATCATATTTGGCCGTTTCACGGTCTGAAACGAACGATTTGTAAGAACATCTTGGATACATATTCTACGTGATTGTAACCCGCCTTTATGAGGCGAATTAGCAAATAGTATTTAAGATGGGTTCTTGCCAGACTGGAGGTACAATTTAGTAATTGCCAAAAATATAATAAGTAGTAATAAATGTTCTTACCGTTGTGACGTTGCTCGTAGAAGAATAAAGGTTCGAAATAATAATAATGATTTATTATAACTAAGTTTATTGACTAGTATAAAGATGAGTTGATATATTTACAAATGATGGATCCGACTGTATGGATGAATGGTCTTCTTCTGGTCTCTCTCTTAATGGACCTCTCGATGGACTCTCACCGGACTCTGTCTCTCCCATCGTCCATACAGTCTTTTATATTACTGTAATGCTAAGTCAACAAACAATTGAGGTGTCACCTAATTACCAAATAAAGAAACAATATTTTGATTGCTTAGTCTGCAATATTAGTGATTACTACTACTGAGTTATGATAACCTCAATTGTGTGGTGACCTAGTCTTACATACCTCCCTTCTTTAAAAATTTGCTTCCGGAGGAGCACAAATTTTCTTACAACTACACTTAAAGTCTCTATATTCACAATATTTCATAGCATGTCATGTTTTTTGGGGGAAATTACTGCATACCATTGGTCTTATGCTGGATGGTGTATCCATGGCTGTAGATGAGTTTGAGGGGAGACGATTGGCCGGTCGTCGTCCCTTGGATGGTTCATCTGCTTCCTGTGGTTTGATGCGGTTTCCTCAACATGCATGGCACTGACAGTTGTTCTTTCACTCTTTAGATCAACACTTACACGCATTTTTAAATACCATATTTCTAACTGATTGATTTTCCATATAACACACAAAATATTCTAAATCTTGTTTTCTATATTTACCATCTATAACGTATTTCCTGCAATTCTTATTAATGGTATGACTAGCACATCCCACAAATAAGTTGCTAATTGAAGTTCAAAGCAATTTACAATGAGAGAAGTGAGAAAAAAAAGATAATATTTAATAATTTTGAATACGTTATGAATGCTTTTTAAATTATTCACTTACAGACTTAAAATGGAGAATCAATTACATAAACATATTATTTTCCTTACTTCCTTGGATCCGTGTACCGATCTCTAGTCCGTTTATTTGGTTCCTGGTATTGAACACTAACTTACGCATAATCCATGAATGCCGTGGTACTGGTCCTTTACTACGAGTATGGTACG
This sequence comes from Harpalus rufipes, assembly GCA_951394225.1. Lineage (NCBI taxonomy): Eukaryota > Metazoa > Arthropoda > Insecta > Coleoptera > Carabidae > Harpalus > Harpalus rufipes. Next base: position 33,214,641 of record OX596277.1, on the reverse strand, counting down.
GTGATACTACAGTGGGAGTGGTGGTAGTATCTGATTGTCCCTGTCGTACCAATGCATCCATTAATACACTGTCCTGAGTTATCCTATGTATCATCTCTGAGTCTATTTCATTTTTATTTCGCTCCTCTGTGCTGGCTGTTTCTTCATCTTTTGATGTACTTGTTTCTTCGCTCTCATCTTCTTGATCCAAAAGGCTCTCATCTCTAAATGGTTTTAAACGGTTGACATGCACCGTTTGAATTTTTTCCGACTTCTGTTGTTTAATTTTATATGTCACGGGTCTCATTATTTCCGTTATGAAGTACGGTCCTGTCCATGGCTTGTGTAGTTTTCGTGACGTACCTGCGTGTATTGCTGGGTTTTGCAAGTATACTGCGTCACCGATTTTGTAGACTGCTGACTTGGTGTTTTTGTTAAATTGTTTATGCGTTTTCTCTGTTGCCTTGTTGATGTTTTGCTTTACTGTGTTGAAAGCAATTTGTAATCTTTGTTTTAATTCGGACGCATAGTTATCTGCATAATCATACCGTAGATCTTGTGGTCTGGTTATATCGTCATAAGATAACTCTAGGTCACGACCATGCATTAAGAAAAATGGAGTTTCGTTTGTACTGCTGTGTACACTACTTCTGTATGCCAATAACACATATGGTAGCCACTCATCCCAATCGGTTTGATCTCGATTCACGAAATGAGATAGAATGTCCTTGAAGACGCGATGACTTCGCTCTATCATCCCATTCGTTTGTGGTCGGTATGCCGTTGTTTGTAATTTTTCTACGCCAAATATTTTACAAACTTCTCTAAAAACTTCAGAAGTGAAATTTGGGCCTTGGTCGGTCAACAGTTGTCTTGGAGCCCCGTGTCTTGAGATGATTTCTTGTGACAATATTTTTGAAATTGTTGATGCCTTTTGGTCCGGTATAGCGAATGCTTCTGGATATTTCGTGAAGTGGTCCTGGAAGGTTAAGATGTATTTGTTCCCTCTCATGCTTGTTGTTAATAGACCGACAATATCCATTGAGACCCTTTCCATTGGCCTACTAACTTCATTGAACTTTTGAAGTGGCACAGGCTTGTGATGCGGTGACGTTTTCCTCTCATTGCATGAATGACATTTCTTGCAATAGTCTTCAATGTCCTTAGCCATTGCTTTCCAAAAAAAAATTTCCTTGATTCGGCTGTATGTCTTCTCGAACCCCTGATGTCCCGCATACGGTAGGTTGTGGTAATCGTGCATTACCTTGAATTTCATGGATACTGGTACTACGAGTTGATGATGACGTTCATTATTTGATTTTTCTTTGAAGATTAACCCTTCGTCATCCGTGAAATACCCTTCTTTACTGGCGAGCTGTTGCACTGCGGCATCCTGGCTTTGTTTATTTGCTATCATGTGTCTATCCCATATTGGTTCATATGTTCCTTCAACTTCTACAGCATTGATTGGTATTCTTGAGAGTACGTCTGCGTTCACATGCTTCTTCCCCGCTCTATGTTCAATCTTGTACTCGTATTCTTGGAGAGTAAGTGTCCATCTTGCCAAACGTGATTATGGATTGCTGATCGAAAATAGCCATTTCGGTGGTTGATGGTCAGTTATTATTGTGAATTTTCTTCCATACAGGTAGCATCGATAGTATTTTACACCCCAGATTATCGCAAGACATTCTTGTTCGGTGGTAGTGTAATTTACTTCAGCTTTGTTTAACTGACGACTTGCAAAAGCTATTGGCCTCTCGTATCCATTGCATTTTTGACTCAATATGGCACTTATAGCTTTACCGCTGGCATCGGTTGAGAAGATGAATTCCTTGGTGAAATCTGGATGGGCTAAGACTGACTCGGAACAGAGTGCATTCCTTAATGAATTGAATGCTTTTTCGCAGTCTTCGGTCCAGATGAATGGCTCACTTTTTTGTGTCAATTTTGTGAGAGGTTTTGATGTTTTTGCGAAATCCTGTATAAATCTTCTATAAAATCCTACTAGGCCGTAGAATGCCCTAATCTCCTTGACTGATTTTGGTTTTGGATAATTTTGAATGACTGTAATTTTTCCTGGATCCGGTTTAACACCCTCGCCATTTATGATGTGTCCTAAATACTTCGTTTCAGTCTTCAAAAAATTGCATTTACTGGGTTGCAATTTAAGGTTCGCCTGTCTTAGTCTCTTGAAAACCTCCGTGAGTCGTTTGAGATGATTGTCCGCTCCATTCCCATTGAACACGATGACGTCATCCAGGTATACTAGGCATTGTTCTCCTCTTAATCCAGATAACACACTGTTCATGAGTCGTTGAAATGTGCTTGGTGCGTTTACGAGTCCAAACGGCATCTTTGTGAATTGATAATGCTCTCCATTTGTCGTGAATGCTGTCTTCTCTCTATCTTGGTCATCTAGTTGCACTTGGCAGTAGCCGGATGCTAAATCTAGGGTAGTGAATAGATTTGCATTCCCCAACTGGTCCAGGGTTTCTTGCATGTTGGCTACAGGGAAGTAATCCTTCTTTGTCACTTTGTTTAAACCCCTGAAGTCGATACACACCCTTATTTTTTCCTCTCCATTTTCGGATTTCTTTGGTACGATGACCACTGGTGCTGACCATGGTGAATCGGAGGGTTCTATTACCCCTGCTTCACGCATTTTCTTTAATTCATTAGTCAATGGTTCTTGTTGGCTGTGAGGAACTCGGTACGGTGCTTTAGCTATAGACGGTACATCTTCAGTGATTATTCTGTGTTTCACTTTATGTGTGCACCCTAGCTTAGTGTCCTCCCATTGAAAAATGTCTTCATATTCTACCAATAAATTCAATAATTTACTTTTTACCTCTTCCGGTAAATATTCCAAGTTGAATTGCTCTTCAATGCACCTGTTTCCTTGAACTCTTACAGTGCATACGGCCTGTTGCCTCTTATTCTCAGCTGCCGTGACTTTTCCAGCTTGCGGATATCTTCCTTCAATGGACCTGTATTGTCCTTTCTTCTGTTGAGCCTGTCGATTTCCAGCGCTCTTAACTTGCGAATTTTTCGTTGCAATTCTTCTGTTTCCAGCTGTCCCTTCTTTCTGGTATTGTGGTCCAGATGACGTGGAATACTGTACTTTTTCATTTTTCTGAGCCTGTTGGTTTCCAGCGCTCTTCCCTTGAGAATTCTTCCTCTTTCCGACTACAGCTGTCTCGACTGGTCCTCTTGACGTGGTCGATGAATGCTACTCGTTTTGAGCCTGTTTATTTCCAGCGCTCACCCCTTGAGATTTCTTCCTTTTTCCGACTACAGCTATCCCGACTGGTCCTTTTGACGTGGTCGGCGAATGCTGCTCGTTTGGAGCCTGTTGACTTCCAGCGCTCCCCTTCTCAAGTACGGCCGATTTGCCGATTACCATATTCTTCCCTAATAGAAGCTCTTGATTTGTGAAGTTCATCAACTTCACCGGTACCTCTTTTTCTGCTTTTGTTATGACTCTTGCTGCCATAATCCCATGGGTCTTCAGTTCTTCAGGTTCAACCACAATATCTTGCCCTGGATTGATCAGATCCTGGACTGCTGTACACACGAATTTACAATTTGGAGGAATCTTCACGGCGCCCTTCCATCTAACCAATCCACTGGTTTGTGTGACTGATTCTTCTTGATTGAGGAAGCCATTCCCCGTAATTTGAACTTCTGTGTCCCTATCTTGAATTGTGATGGTTGCCTTCTTAGTACGTGCCTGTACATTGTTTTGCTTATCTTGCAGTACTGCCTCTTGACCTGCCCCGCTGCCGTCATTGGTTCGTGTTTCGCAATTTATGACGAGTGCTACGGTGTCCATGTTTTCTAAGTCGTGATTGCTCAGCAGTTTTAGGCATATGTTTTTAAAACGAACCTCCTCTCTTGATATGTGCACATCAAATTTACGTATAAAATCTCTACCCAATAAACCGTCGGCATCCAAATCTAAATCATCTGAGCAAATAAATGTTTTAAGGCGAAAACTAGAATTTTGACATTCATATTTTAATTTACTTGCGCAGTAATATGATACTGGTGCGCCTGATATAGATTTTAATCGCCCAACATCTCCTTTTGTAATCAAATGCCCCTTAGCAAACCGTTTTTTAAGAATTGATACTCTTGATCCCTAATCTATTAATAATTTTACTGAAATACCTCTAATTTTGACTAAAATAAAATTTGGATCGTCTCTATTTAAATCTTCCAATGTTCGAATATTATTAATTTTGAAAATTTTATTTCTTACTGATACCTCCAGAGACGGAGCACTCGCGAGAGGTAGTTCCTGTTTAAATGCTGGGGTCTTCGTCCTTCCTTCGTCCTACGAATGTCCTTGTTGTGTCTGTAACCCGCCGTTGCGCTGTTGGCGTTGTAACGATTGCCTCCTGGTGGACCTCTGTACCTGCTATGATTTCGACTTCGTTTCTGATTAGTACATGTTTTACCATATTTTGTATAGTGCCCTTTTTTCGCCCAATCTTTACGCGGAAATTTTATCCTATAATCCCATTCCGTATTTTTACAACCAACGTTTATTCTTGTATATGTCGATTGATTTGAATTTTTACTTACAGTCCCTATATCTGAACAATTATTTTTTTTCATTTCCAATTCCCATTCCTCCTGTTCTGCCAATTTGACAGTTTCTTCAAATGTTAAGTCGGTCCGACACTTCAGTATTACCTTAATACATTCTTTAATTTCTGCTCTCAGGCCTTCTTTAAATCGAAATAAAATTTGATAATCTATATAACTTTCATTCGCACATTCTATATTTAATAATTCTACCTTTAGATCCCTTAAACGTTCTGAAAAATTTTGTACTGATTCCCCTACATTTTGTGTACAATTCCAAAATTCTCTGTTAATTTGTTCTTCATATCTACGTTTAGCAAATCTTTTTATAAATTTTTGTCTAAATTCTGCAAATGATATAGTTACAAGATGTAATTCTCTAGTTTGACAATAAAATTTTAAAGCATCCCCATTTAATTTTGTACGAACCAGGTCTACTGTATCTCTGTTATCAAACTTTATAATACTTGTTCTTACTAGTACTTTGCTAAAAAATTCTTCTACATTGTCACCATTAAATTCAGGTATTGCTGCTATTACAGCACTTCTTAACGATAACATTTCTGCTTCTGAATTAATCGTTTTTGGCAGATTTAATTTATTTGCACTACCCGCCGGGCTACTACCCACAATACAGCCCGCTGGCATGTTTATTAAATTTAAAAAATAATTTTGTTACAAAATCGTACTCCGCGAGTGGACCAAATATATTAGCCACCCTGGGCTGGCAAACTACCCCAAAACCGCTGTCACCAATTTGTAACCCGCCTTTATGAGGCGAAATAGCAAATAATATTTAAGATGAGTTCTTGCCAGACTGGAGGTACAATTTAGTAATTGCCAAACATATAATAAGTAGTAATAAATGTTCTTACCGTTGTGACGTTGCTCGTAGAAGAATAAAGGTTCGAGATAATAATAATGATTTATTATAACTAAGTTTATTGACTAGTATAAAGATGAGTTGATATATTTACAAATGATGGATCCGACTGTATGGATGAATGGTCTTCTTCTGGTCTCTCTCTTAATGGACCTCTCGATGGACTCTCACCGGACTCTGTCTCTCCCATCGCCCATACAGTCTTTTATATTACTGTAATGCTAAGTCAACAAACAATTGAGGTGTCACCTAATTACCAAATAAAGAAACAATATTTTGATTGCTTATTCTCCAATATTAGTGATTACTACTACTGAGTTATGATGACCTCAATTGTGTGCTGACCTAGTCTTACATGATGTATCGATGGAAATAGATGGATTAGGGCCTAATATTATCAGATGCACTGAATTTTAGTGAATACAATGTTTTGGGGGCCCTCCGTGGTGCCCTCACCGGAACAGCTAAAGTTCCGTGGAAGTTACTGTAAAACACTCAAATCACACGTATTTCGCTTAGATATAGCATTCTTAAGCGTTTGAAGACGAGAAAAGCAGTTTTTACATCATATTTGGCCGTTTCACGGTCTGAAACGAACGATTTGTAAGAGCATCTCGGATACATATTCTGCGTGATGTATCGATGGAAATCAATTTATTAGGGCCTAATATTGTCAGATGCACTGAATTTTAGTGAATACAAGGTTTTGGGGGCCGTACGTAGTGCCCTCGCCGGTACAGCTAAAGTTCCGTGGAAGTTACTGTAAAACATTCAAATCACACGTATTTCGCTTAGAAATAGCATTTTTAAGCGTTTGAAGGAGAGAGATATAATTTTTACATCATATTTGGCCGTTTCACGGTCTGAAACGAACGATTTGTAAGAACATCTCGGATACATATTCTACGTGATGTATCGATGGAAATCGATTGATTAGGGCCTAATATTATCAAACGCCCTAAATTTTAGTTTTTACAAGGATTTGGGAGCCCTCCGTGGTGCCATCGCCGGTACAGCTAAAGTTCCGTGGAAGTTACTGTAAAACACTTAAATCACACGCATTTCGTGTAAAATTAGCATTTTTAAGTGTTTGAAGGCGAGAGAAACAGTTTTTACATTGTATTTGGCCGTTTCACGATCTGAAACGAACGATTTGTAAGACCATCTCGGATACATATTCTGCGTGATGTATCGATGGAAATCGATTGATTAGGGCCTAATATTGTCAGATGCACTGAATTTTAGTGAATACAAGGTGTTGGGGGCCGTCCGTGGTGCCTTCGCCGGTACAGCTAAAGCTCCGTGGAAGTTACTGTAAAACACTCAAATCACACGTATTTCGCTTAGAAATAGCATTTTTAAGCGTTTGAAGGCGAGAGAAACAGTTTTTACATCATATTTGGCCCTCTCACGGTCTGAAACGAACGATTTGTAAGAACATCTCGGATACATATTCTGGGTGATGTATCGAAGGAAATCGATTGATTAGGGCCTAATATTGTCAGATGCACTGAAATTTGGTGAATACAAGGTTTTGGAGGCTGGCCGTGGTGCCCTCGCCGGTACAGCTAAAGTTCCGTGGAAGCCACTGTAAAACACTCAAATCACACGTATTTCGTTTAGAAATAGCATTTTTAAGCGTTTGAAGGCGAGAGAAACAGTTTTTACATCATATTTGGCCGTTTCACGGTCTGAAACGAACGATTTGTAAGAACATGTCGGATACATATTCTGCGTGATGTATCGATGGAAATCGATTGATTAGGGCCTAATATTGTCAGATGCACTGAATTTTAGTGAATACAAAGTTTTGGGGGCCGTCCGTGGTGCCCTCGCCGTTACAGCTAAAGTTCCGTGGAAGTTACTGTAAAACACTCACATCACACGTATTTCGCTTAGAAATAGCATTTTTAAGCGTTTGAAGGCGAGAGAAACAGTTTTTACATCTTATTTGGCCGTTTCACGGTCTGAAACGAACGATTTGTAAGAGCATCTCGGATACATATTCTGCGTGATGTATCGATGGAAGTCGATTTATTAGAGCCTAATATTGTCAGATGTACTGAATTTTAGTGAATACAAGGTTTTGGGGGCCGTCCGTGGTGCCCTCGCCGGTACAGCTAATGTTCCGTGGAAGTTACTGTAAATCACTCAAATCACACGTATTTCGCATAGAAATAGCATTTTTAAGCGTTTGAAGGCGAGAAAAGTAGTTTTTACATCATATTTGGCCGTTTCACGGTCTGAAACGAACGATTTGTAAGAGCATCTCGGATACATATTCTGCGTGATGTATCGATGGAAATTGATAGATTAGGGCCTAATATTGTCAGATGCACTGAATTTTAGTGAATACAAAGTTTTGGGGGCCGTCCGTGGTGCCCTCGCCGTTACAGCTAAAGTTCCGTGGAAGTTACTGTAAAACACTCACATCACACGTATTTCGCTTAGAAATAGCATTTTTAAGCGTTTGAAGGCGAGAGAAACAGTTTTTACATCTTATTTGGCCGTTTCACGGTCTGAAACGAACGATTTGTAAGAACATCTCGGATACATATTCTGCGTGATGTATCGATGGAAGTCGATTTATTAGAGCCTAATATTGTCAGATGCACTGAATTTTAGTGAATACAAGGTTTTGGGGCCGTCCGTGGTGCCCTCGCCGGTACAGCTAAAGTTCCGTGGAAGTTACCATAAAACACTAAAATCACACGTACTTCGCTTAGAAATAGCATTTTTAAGCGTTTGAAGGCAGGAGATACAGTTTTTACATCATATTTGGCCGTTTCACGGTCTGAAACGAACGATTTGTAAGAACATCTTGGATACATATTCTACGTGATGTATCGATGGAAGTCGATTTATTAGAGCCTAATATTGTCAGATGCACTGAATTTTAGTGAATACAAGATTTTGAAGGCCGTCCGTGGTGCCCTCGCCGGTACAGCTAAAGTTCCGTGGAAGTTACTGTAAATCACTCAAATCACACGTATTTCGCATAGAAATAGCATTTTTAAGCGTTTGAAGGCGAGAAAAGTAGTTTTTACATCATATTTGGCCGTTTCACGGTCTGAAACGAACGATTTGTAAGAGCATCTCGGATACATATTCTGCGTGATGTATCGATGGAAATCGATTTATTAGGGCCTAATATTGTCAGATGCACTGAATTGTAGTGAATACAAAGTTTTGGGGGCCGTCCGAGGTGCCCTAGCCGGTACAGCTAAAGTTCCGTGGAAGTTACTGTAAAACACTCACATCACACATATTTCGCTTAGAAATAGCATTTTTAAGCGTTTGAAGGCGAGAGAAACAGTTTTTACATCATATTTGGCCGTTTCACGGTCTGAAACGAACGATTTGTAAGAACATATCGGATACATATTCTACGTGATGTATCGATGGAAATCGATTGTTTAGGTCCTAATATTGTCAAACGCACTGAATTTTAGTTATTACAAGGATTTGGGAGCCCTCCGTGGTGCCATCGCCGGTACAGCTAAAGTTCCGTGGAAGTTACTGTAAAACACTTAAATCACACGTATTTCGTGTAAAATTAGCATTTTTAAGTGTTTGAAGGCGAGAGAAACAGTTTTTACATTGTATTTGGCCGTTTCACGATCTGAAACGAACGATTTGTAAGAACATCTCGGATACATATTCTGCGTGATGTATCGATGGAAATCGATTGATTAGGGCCTAATATTGTCAGATGCACTGAATTTTAGTGAATACAAGGTGTTGGGGGCCGTCCGTGATGCCTTCGCCGTTACAGCTAAAGTTCCGTGGAAGTTACTGTAAAACACTCAAATCACACGTATTTCGCTTAGAAATAGCATTTTTAAGCGTTTGAAGGCGAGAGATACAGTTTTTACATCATATTTGGCCCTTTCACGGTCTGAAACGAACGATTTGTAAGAACATGTCGGATACATATTCTGGGTGATGTATCGAAGGAAATCGATTGATTAGGGCCTAATATTGTCAGATGCACTGAATTTTGGTGAATACAAGGTTTTGGGGGCCGGCCGTGGAGCCCTCGCCGGTACAGCTAAAGTTCCGTGGAAGCCACTGTAAAACACTCAAATCACACGTATTTCGTTTAGAAATAGCATTTTTAAGCGTTTGAAGGCGAGAGAAATAGTTTTTACATCATATTTGGCCGTTTCACGGTCTGAAACGAACGATTTGTAAGAACATCTCGGATACATATTCTGCGTGATGTATCGATGGAAATCGACTGTTTAGGTCCTAATATTGTCAGATGCACTGAATTTTAGTGAATACAAGGTTTTGGGTGCCGTCCGTGGTGCCCTCGCCGGTACAGCTAAAGTTCCGTGGAAGTTACCATAAAACACTCAAATCACACGTACTTCGCTTAGAAATAGCATTTTTAAGCGTTTGAAGGCGAGAGATACAGTTTTTACATCATATTTGGCCCTTTCACGGTCTGAAACGAATGATTTGTATGAACATCTGGGAAACGTATTCTACGTGATGTATCGATGGAAATCGATTGATTAGGGCATAAAATCATCAGATGCACTGAATTTTAGTGAATACAAGGTTTTGGTGGCCCTCCGTGGTGCCCTCGCCGGTACAGCTAAAGTTCGGTGGAAGTTAATATAAAACACTCAAATCACAGGTATTTCGCATAGAAATAGCATTTTTAAGCGTTTGAAGGCGAGAAAAGCAGTTTTTACATCATATTTGGCCGTTTCACGGTCTGAAACCATCGATTTGTAAGAGCATCTCGGATACATATTCTGCGTGATGTATCGATGGAAATTGATTGATTAGGGCCTAATATTGTCAGATGCACTGAATTTTAGTGAATACAAGGATTTGGGGACCGTCCGTGGTGCCCTCGCCGTTACAGCTAAAGTTCCGTAGAAGTTACTGTAAAACACTCATATCACACGTATTTCGCTTAGAAATAGCATTTTTAAGCGTTTGAAGGCGAGAGAAACAGTTTTTACATCTTATTTGGCCGTTTCACGGTCTGAAACGAACGATTTGTAAGAACATGTCGGATACATATTCTGCGTGATGTATCGATGGAAATCGATTGATTAGGGCCTAATATTGTCAGATGCACTGAGTTTTAGTGAATATAAAGTTTTGGGGGCCCTCTGTAGTGCCTTCGCTGTACAGGTAAAGTTCCGTGGAAGTTACTGCAAAACACTCAAGTCACACGTATTTCGCTTAGAAATAGCATTTTTAAGCGTTTGAAGGCGAGAGAAACAGTTTTTACATCTTATTTGGCCGTTTCACGGTCTGAAACGAACGATTTGTAAGAACATCTCGGATACATATTCTACGTGATGTATCGATGGAAATCGATTGATTAGGGCCTAATATTATCAAATCCACTGAATTTTAGTGAAAACTTGGTTTTGGGGTCCCTCAGTGGTGCCCTTGCCGGCACAGCTAAAGTTCCGTGGAAGTTACTGTAAGACACTCCAATCACACGTATTTTGATTAGAAATAGCATTTTTAAGCGTTTGAAGGCGAGAGAAAAAGTTTTTATTTCATATTTGGCCGTTTCATGTTCTCAAACGAACGATTTTTGAGAACATCTCGGATACATATTCTACGTGATGTATCAATGGAAATCGATTGATTAGGGCCTAATATTATCAGATGAACTGAATTTTAGTGTATACAAGGTTTTGGGGGCCCGCCGTGGTACCCTCGCCGGTACAGCTAAAGTTCCGTGGACGTTACTGTAAGACACTCCAATCACACGTATTTCATTTAGAAATAGCATTTTTAAGCGTTTGAAGGTGAGAGAAGCAGTTTTTACATCATATCTGGCCGTTTCACGGTCTGAAACGAACGATTTGTAAGAACATCTCGGATACATATTCTACGTGATGTATCGATGGAAATCGATTGATTAGGGCCTAATACTATCAGACGCACTGAGTTTTAGTGAATATAAAGTTTTGAAGGCTCGCCGTGGTACCCTCGCCGGTACAGCTAAAGTTCCGTGGAAGTTACTGTAAGACACTCCAATCACACGTATTTCGTTTAGAAATAGCATTTTTAAGCGTTTGAAGGTGAGAGAAGCAGTTTTTACATCATATCTGGCCGTTTCACGGTCTGAAACGAACTATTTGTAAGAACATCTCGGATACATATTCTACGTGAAGTATTGATGAAAAACTATTAATTAGGGCCTAATATTATCAGATGCACTGAATTTTAGTGAATACAAGGTTTTGGGGGCCCTCCGTGGTGCCCTCGCCGGTACAATTAAAGTTCCGTGGAAGTTACTGTAAAACATTCAAATCACACGTATGTCGCTTAGAAATAGCATTTTTAAGCGTTTGAAGGCGAGAGAAACAGTTTTTACATCATATTTGGCCGGTTCACGGTTTGAAACGAACGATTTGTAAGAACATCTTGGATACATATTGTCGTTTTCCAAAGAATTCCCAAATTAGAAAAGAATGGGTACATAAAACTCGTCGAGAAGGGAAATGGAATCCAGATACCGCTTTCATATACACAGAACACTTTACTGATGACGATTACATCCGAGATGGAAATCCGAACTTCTCAACATTCCTGTGAAGCGAAAACTAAAACCTACAGGTTAACTACTCATTTTGTTATTCATTTATATCTACATAGTGTTATGCCCATATTCATAAACACTCGTAAAGTTTCAAAACTGCTCGTTACAATTTTCGACAAATAAAATCACACTTAGTAAGTTTCATTTTGATTTTTCTGTTAGTGTAGACTCTTTTTACTGGATAAAAATTATAACGAACCGTTTAAAATTTTACGAGTGTTTATGAATATGGGCATTAATGTTTTTTTTTTTGATTCTATGAAATAAAATATTATGTAAATTGCATTTACATAGAATGATTAATTTTATATTTATTCATTTTTTATAGCCGTTCCTTCATTAAAATTTTCAACAAAGTGTGATACTGCAAGCGGTCATGATGAACGTTCACAAAGAATTAAAAAACGACAAGATAAAGCCCTTGTTTGTGAACTATTAAATGCATCATCAACATCAATCCCATGTAGCAATACTGTAAATATTCCCGAAGAACAAGAGAATAACCAAGTTGTAATTGATCAAGATGACATTATTTTATTGAAGAATCGCAAGTGAGGTGGAGTGTAGATGATTTATCCAAAGCGTGTGCAATAAGATATTTCAGCAAACAATGCTATTGCTATCTCAGAGATACGTTAAAATATGCATTACCAAGTATTTCAACATTACAGAGATGGGCTTCACACATTAATATGAGACAGGGAGTACTAAAAGCTGTTATAAGCTTTATGAATGTGGCAGGTAAAGATGTAACAGAATTTGAACGATGTACTGTGTTAAGCCTCATTCCCATCTACAGTTTTAATTTTAGGTTTTAATTTTAATTTTGTGTTTTAATTTTAATTGTATGTTTTAATCGCAGAACTGATGTCCTGTTTCTTGCTAAGTTTTAGTATTAGTTTTTATTTCAAACATGGTGCACAATGCGCACGCGTCATTACTGCCCACAGTGCTTTGCCGTTTGCTTTGTTGTGTTTGACACTGCATTTTAAACTAGATTTTATTATTTAACAACAAACTTTTAATATTTTTGACCTTATAATACCGATTTTCTTTATTTCACAATTTTTTTTTAGTTATTATAGATTTTAGGTTAAACCCGGCCGATAAAAATAACCACTGTTGTGTCAAGTTTTAATTTTTAGTTTTAGAAAGTTTGGAGTTCGCATACTCGTAAAACTAAAACATAAAACTAGAATTAAAATTAAAACATGCGCTGGGAATAATTACGCACACTGGCATATGCTATACTATTCTTGCGACTAAAACAGTAAAATTAAAACTAAAACTTTATGTGTCGACGAAATAAAAGTAAGCAGTGTATATGAATACGACAAACTAGAAGATGAAGTAATAGGGCCACATAGTCAGATGCAGGTTGTTATGGCACGGGGATTATTTAGCAAATGGAAACAACCCGTCTACATAAATTTTGATCATAAAATGACGCAAGATATATTAATAAATATTATAGGTACATTACACGAAATTAATTATAATGTAGTTGCATGCGTCTCAGATTGTGGGGGTGGGAACTTAGGATTATGGAAAACTTTAGAAACTAATATAGAAAAACCATATTTCTTACATCCAACATCCAACAACTTTAGAAAGAATTTTTATATTTGCTGATGCTCCGCACATGTTAAAACTTATAAGAAATTGGTTACTCTAAAACTTATAAGAAATTGGTTACTCGATACTGGATTCATTTTAAATGACAACATATTGGTAAATAAAAAACCATTGGAGTGTCTTATCGTGGATACAAATTCGGAAGTAAGTTCCTGTCACAAATTAAATAATACGCATATTAATTGTATTACAACTCAACGACAAAATGTAACCCTGGCATCCCAGCTTTTGTCACATTCAACTGAAACTGCTTTAAAACGTTATCAACCCGGAGATAACAAAAAATTAGCTGTTGATACAGGAAATTTTATTGAAACAATTAATTCCTGCTTTGATTTAATGAATTCCAAATGAATCATTGTTGTCAAAACGCCCATATGGAAGCAACTTAGAAGAACAAAATAAACTTATAGATAGTATATACGAATTAATATCTTCCATGCGTTGTACTAACAAACGAAATATGGAGAGATTTCAAAAGGCAATACTAATATATTTAAAATCACTGAAAATGCTTTTTAACATTCTTAATGAAAAATCTGTTGTGGCCAGCACAATACCTTCCGTCATTCTCGTGTATAATGTATAAATTCCATAATTTTTCTTACAAAAGATTCTAAATTTCCAGTAAAATTATTTCATAAACAAACTATTCAAATTGCACTTGACACTGGCATCTTATTCTTCTTTAGCTTTTTCCATTCGTTAGGGGTCGCTATTTTTGCATGTCGTTCTCATTCAGTTCCTTTTCTCTCAAATCTTCCGCAATACAGTCCTTCCATCTTATCTTTGGTCTTCCTCTGTTTCTTTAACGTCCTATTACTAAACTATTCATTCTTGTTACAATATAATTCTTCATTTCTCCTCATGACATGTTCAAACCAATGTAATCGTCTTTCTTGTATCTTTCTAAAAACTTGTAACACTAGAGTTATTTTCTTACCGTATCTTTCCGTGTATTCCCCAATATCTACTTCAACATCCTCATATCTGCCACATTAATTTACTTTTTATTGATACTGACATCTGTCAATTTGAATTATATGAATATATTACTAGTTCCCAAGTTTGGCATAGCTGGCTGAATTATAAAATTTAATTTCTTTAAAATTCTTTAACTCTGTATCTATTGAATATGAAGTATAAAATGTAATCACATCGTATAGAGAATAATATATTCTTTAAGTTATAATAACGTTAAATGTCAATAAATCAAATTTAACTGTTAAATCTTCAAATGAGACTACTTCCGGTTGATCAATTATAACCAAAATCTAATCAGTTGTTCTTCTGGATGTAAACTTGAGGAATACGAAAAAAATATAATTTTTGGAATCGTGGTATTGAAGTTATGGAATCCGGAAATTTTGTTACACACACACAGACACACAGACACACATACATACAGACATCATCGTAAAAATGGTAAAATCGTATTATATGGACCCTAAAACGTGCTTATTCAGTAAAAACTCATCATTGAATTTTTTGACCAAAGACAATACCTTCCTTACCTAAAGGTGACGGAAGGTAAAAATATTCTGTGAAATATATATTAACACACAGATTGAACCAAGATTGCCTAGAAAACTTTTTTTCTCAGATAAGATCTAGGGGTGGTTTACATGATCATCCGTCGCCACTAAATGCTTTATATAGAATCAGAATGATAATATTGGGAAAAACTCCTGGAGTAGTACATAAAAATCTTAATACTATCGATAATTTACTTGATGAATATATTGTTGCTCAAGTATTAAAGAAGGCAGACATTCATATAAGTAATTTAAGCGTAAAAACTGGAATTTAGGAAGAAAGTGACAATTCATATACCGGCAGCAGTACCAGTTTACCTATTTGTTCTGATAGTTCCAGTACAGAAAGATTTCAGAGTGAATCTGATGGTTTGGAGTATCTTGCTGGATGGGTAGCCAAATTGAAAGTTAAACATCCTACCCTGGGAAATTACACGTACCAAAGTACAAAAGTGCAAGACTATGATTACACCTTACCATCGTGATTACAAAGCTTATCTTTCGGAGGTTTAACTGAGCCTTCGGAAGAATGGCTAAGTCAAACTAAAATACTAGAAAAAGAGTTCTTGTCCTTTCATAAAAAAGGATTAAGAAAAGGTAAAGGGGTAACAAGACGCTTAATAAGTAAAATAGTTTAAAAAACCGCAATATCAGAAGATATTGTACGGGTTTTTATTAAACAAAGAACATTTATAAGAATAAAATATTTTAATATGAATAAAAAGAAAGAGTCGCTGTTGAACCGAAAATTGGAAAATCCAGAAAAAGAAAAAATTCATAAAAAAATGAGAAGAATTGTAAATTAAGGTATATTTAGAAATTATTAAGGAATTTACATGTTTATTTTAATATTTTTTTGTATCGTTCAACTTGTTTGAAATAAAATATCTTTAAATAAATATATGAATTATTTTTTAAATGTTAAATATCAGTAAACAATATTTTAAGCACATCCGAATCCAAATAATACACGAAACTCCTTTACTGATTATAGGCGCGCGGAGCATTTAGGGCTACAGTGTACGTCACTCCAAGTTAACCAATCGTAGCTCTCTAGTCCTATGCGGCAACCTGTATAGTAGAGAGACCTTGGTCAGCAGATCCATCTCACTTGATGTAGTCTCGGCTGTTCGGCGGAGCAGGGGCAATTGTTCACGCACACAGGTCTGGAACACTAATTGCCCCTGCTTCGACACCCGACCTTTTTATACTTAATCCCATATCTTGCGGTGCTGATATCACTTCCCGTAACCCACAAGGATCTAACGAGCCACGAGTTGGGTTTTTATGATTAATACTTGATTGATTCATTAATTAACACACTTTCCACGAATTAGACCGGATTGCGGATCCGGATTGCGAATTAGGTCCCGATAGTATATTAGGTCACACCGATCGTGCGTAATCTGGTGGCTTGCTAGATGCGTATACGCAATTAAGCTTCGCGGAATTAGACGGATAGCCGGTGATACACCGGCTGGCCGTCCCATCCTGCGGTGCTCAATAGCGCAATTATTCCAGTGACAAGAACATTTACACAAATATGACTAGGTCGTTGTGGTGAGTCGTGTCGCAATCACGGGACTACTAGTAAACATTGTATTTTAGCAAGCTTATTAAGAAATGCTTGATTGTGCCTTCCGGTCAGTGAACTCGTTAATTGTTCTGGTAACAGGGTAACACGTTTAGTAGGAGTAATTTGGAAAGAACTAGATGTGATCATTTCTCTGATTGCGACATTTCCCCTCCCCTCAGACCATGGCGTCCTCGACATATCACGAAGTCGGGAGTGACACCGCAAGATAGAGATAAATAATATTATAACGTTATTTATATGTTAAGTGTGATTTAGCCTGGCTGGGCAATGGGGGGACTCCATTTGTATGTATTTTCCTTCGGAGGGGGGTGCAGGCGGTCCTGGCTCCTGGGCGATGTGGTAGGTGTGGACAGGTACAGGGCACAGGTAACCACCGTCAATGGTTGAGGAGGAATTGACCGACGTGGTACGATTCCTCGGTAATGGTCGTGGTGGGCGACGTGTCAGTGTCAAAGAACTAGTGCTCAGTTCTGTCCCGGCTGTCAGCTGGCTGTTTACAGGCGACGGTAATGGCGGGAGGGGCCTTTGTAGTTCTGTTGACGGATTCCTACATATAACACACTTACGATTTCTATATAACAATATGATTATTATTATGAAAATGACTGGCCACGGGGCATATAGAAGTATTAGGTTAACGTCGGTTTTACCTGTTTTCATTACATTTACATCGAGGCATTCTTCAAGATTACTAAAAATAGGATAATTACCTGAGTCGAACGGCGGGAGGCTTAGAGTCTTAACTTTTGTCCAGGCTGCTGGAATTATTTGTTTATAACTGAAACTTAAATTTTGCGCGATACACGGAAAAGATGGTATAATTTTAGCCACTGTGTCGATAGTTATTGAACATCCACATGGGATTTGTACCCACATAGCACCGTAATGGGGTAGAATACTTACATTTTTTGTTATACTACACTGCACGTTTGTCACCTGTCGGGCATGTGTTACTATGTACTGGTTTTGATTGATTTGTGTTATTATGCATGTAGCTGTGTCGGCCAACTTGCATGACATAGGGCAAAAGCGTGTGAATTCACTAATTGTTGCTCCAGAAAACAGTAGTGTAGCACAGGTGGACGTGATTATATTAGCCTGATATGTTCTAGCCAGGGCGCACAGTCTGTCTCGATGTGGGTCACACTGTGCCAGGGTGGCCGGTATTAATCGCCGTAAGCTAACGCTTTCCACCTCTTGTCTTAGTATAGGTATGTGTACACCTATAATGGCGTTTTCCGCTGTAAGCAAACAATCCGTGAGTGGTAAGCCATAGTATTTCCCTACGTCATCTAGTGCTGGTTTGTACTTGTTTTGTTGTATTGTGTTGGTAAATGTGTTTATATCTTCTTGTAGAGTGTCCGTGCCTATAATTTCAGGTGCCAGATGACGAGCGTGACATGCGCTGGTGAGAGTTAATACTTTTAACTTAATTGTATTAAGGTGCGTTTTTAGCACCTGACAATTCGATATGTTAAAATTTGGATGGAGATTTATAGTTTGTCCTAACTTTAATTTAAATTGAAATTCCTCTAATTTTTGTCCAAACATGGCTATTTCGTCTTGAGTGGAGAATAATTGTTGAACGTGGTTCCTAGAAGCAATTTGGAAGTCCCAACCAGCCGAATTTCCGTCGTTTGCTAAAATTTGTCCACCCATATTTGGCGTGGTGATTCCCGATATTAATTTTTTTAAATCGTCGCAGTCTCTGCTTGCTGTGTGTCCTATGCAGCAAGTTTTTAATATTGTATTTTTCTCTTCCGCCGCCAAAAATATGACTTTGTATATCAGTGGTACAGACGTTTCATAAGCGATTGCCTCAGGAAGAATTTGGAAATATGCCCCTGTGTTGACTTCTACATGCCCTGTCCAACCATTTTGTACAATGGTTAATACAATTAAACTTATGAGTCCATACATGTTGTATGAGCAAGCGGGGTAATATGTGAGTTCCTTGATTCTTTCAGTCCTGTGATCCTGGTCCTTCTGCGGTTTGTGGGTGCGAGTTCTATCAGTGTTCTTGAGTTTTCTCGCTTCTTTAAATTCTGTGATCTTGGTACTTCTGCGGTTTGTGGGTGTGATTTTATCAACGTTTTTACAGTTGTGGTTGCTTTAAACGTTTTAATCACAATTCTGTGATTTTCCTACCACGGTGGCTGTCTACCAAGTCACTATGTTTTGATTTACCCGCTTATCAAATTAAACATTGTCGAGTCATCGGTCGGTGCTCACGACCTATGACCCCTAAAGCTTCACCCGCTTAGTAAAGCCTACCCCGTCTACAAACTAAGGGCCTATAAACAATAATTGAAATTCCCGTACTCGAAAAATACTAAAGCTTCACCCACTTAGTGAAGCCTACCCCGTCTACAAACTAAGAGCCTTTATTTTATAAAAAAAATCGTATTTAAAAAATATATATATATTTTAAAAAACGCATGTGGGCCACGTACCCTTTTATAACAAAACTTATTTATTACGCGCGTAATTCCTAAATGAGGTGACCATTCAGCCGTACAAAATGGGGTTGTGGTGATCAGTCAGTTCCGCATTTCAGGCCAGCCACTCTCAGAGCACACAAACTATTTACTTATCTTTTTAAGAAGGGGGCTTCAGGCGTCGCCTCATCTACTGTAGGTGCCGGTCCCGGCTCCTACAGATGTCCCGAAGTCCCAGGTTGTGACCCATCGGCCTCTTGCCGGGCCGTTCCTTCCGCGACTGGGGTGTTGCCGATTTTTAGGGGAATTCTTTTCCCGTTGGGCAGCTTTAACGTACCCTCGGCTACTTCTACGAATTCTAATTCGGTTTCCGTTATGGTCCTTGTACGGCTGCACAGCAGGCAGCGTCCGTTTTTCCAATGTTTATTCAGGTAGCGCAGGAGAATTATAAGTCCGATGATTCCAAAGATGGTTAGTGTAATAACATATAACAAGTATATGGTCACTAGTTCTGATTCCGTTGTGCCATTCGCCCCTACCAAGTGGATGAGATGTATTGCCGCTAGACGGTTTTGTCGTAATATTTTTACGATGAAGAAGGTTAGGGCGATATTCCACATACAGATTAGGACATCTTTACGAATTGAAAAATAATTCGATTTCCATGCAAGGGGTGTAAATTTTTCCTCCCAAATTCTTGACGTACCACTGATTGAAGACAGATTAAGATGTGGCACGTGCAACGTCCAATTGTAATTTAGGCATTCTGACAGGTTGCTGTACTCAGGATGCGTCTCCGGTGATAATGCGTTGATTTTTAGTGATTTTAACGTGGACCATGTGGCTGGCAATACATGGACAATTTGTAGAAGACGACTATCTTCACCGCACGGCACCCGTGCGGCTATCACTTGCGTTGAGTTGATGTATAACGCGCAATTACAAGGTAACTGTACTTGGAGTGCGCCTGGCTGTCCTATATGTAGCTTATTCACTTCCTGTACCCGTCGTGGACATTTTATGTGCGTATTATTTTGTGGATGTGTTATCACATAAGTGTCCGGTCTCACCTCAGAGATAATCATTTGTTGAGACCGATAGCAACGGAAAGAGCAGTGTTTGGTGATGTCATCTACGGTTCTCCTGCGTTCATCTTGAAGGCACATTGCGGTCCGTAAACCGCATCGGACGAGAAACGTGGTACATAGCACAATCGGTCATGATAAGGTTGACATTGATGTAAACCAGCTCCGGAAATGGGTCGCATGTGTTTCCCACTTACCGCGAGATACATTGTGTCATGCATGATTCCGCACGTGTCATTATTCCATCCGAAGGGGTTTGTTAGGAGCTCTACCAATTTCCACTGTCTTCCGATTTGTGTTACTGGTACTTTGAGGTGCATGACCAGCGTAGTTGCACTTATTCCACAGTCCACAATTGGCAATTTATAGTACTGCGATAGTTTATCCCCGGGTATGGCCAGCTGTAGGCCGTAGTTTTTTTAATTTTGACTCCAATTTGTCCAAGTCGACGGCGTGTACGGCTGGTTTGAGTACGGCCGTTGGTATATTACGATTCTTACATGCATTCAGAATTTCGTTTTGCCGTATTAGGCGCAGCGTAGCAATAATATGTGCCAAGGTTTCATAGTCATTTCGGATTAAGAGTGTCATTGTGTCCTTTATGTTATCCGTGTTGTGTTCATTAGATATTACGGCATCTTTCAGTATCGTCATCTTACGTTGTGATTTTTTAAAAGCTCCCTGCATTTGGGCGTCGTATTCTTTGAAATTAGTGGTGATGTCGGTTAAATGTTTGTATGTCTCATGCATTCCTTTTTGCAATAGTTCGACTCGTTTCTCCAATTCCTTTTCGTTCATTACGAAGTCCTTCATCTTTGTTACTGTCATTACGCCACAACACCAGTTGAACGCGTCTCCCAGAAAAATGAGGGCTCGGCGCTCCCTTGGCGAAGATGATTGTTTAGCGTTAGACAGGCCCGGACTGCACGATATTGTGTTTAAGCTGTCTTTTACGAATTGTTCTATCTGGGCAGGTTCAATTTCCTCGATTGTTAGGAAATAATCTGGATTTAAAGATGATTCGATTCGACGGAAGATACTTTTATATTCGAAGGACAGGTCTTGAATACTCTCCATGGTGCCACAACCTTTTGAGTTATTGTTACATGTCGGTTCTTCCAGTCGGCTTTATCTCGGATCCATTCAGACTCGTAGGTGAGGGGGATGGTGGCCTCGTTGGTAATTGCATCGGGCAATTCTTTCCAGTATGCTCCTGCTGAGATTTTCACTGGTATCTCTATTGCGCGTTGACCATTTATAAAAATTGCTATTATTACTAGCACCCTGTAACAGAAGTAAACCATTCGGCACCTACTTCTCATAGGTTTTTATATTAATAAACAGTTGAAAATATATTTTGTAACATTTATTTCTTATATATATTGATTACATATTTTTTATTAGAGAAAAAATATATATATATATATTTTTATTTTATTTTTATTTTATTTTTTGGGAACTCCCCCCGGTTACCGACGCGCTAGGACAGGAGCGGGTAAAGTTCGGGTTCGTGCTCCAACACCACGTCGCTTAACCGCTCTATGGTTTCTAGGCCGCAGCCGGGAAGCGACACACGTGCGTGTGTGGAGCACTGGGGGTAGGTTTTATTGGGGTCCCGCGGTGGTAGGGTTATTGTCCGAACGCTCCTGGCCGGTAATAGCGTTCTGGCTCCGGTCCATTATAAGGAGGTGCACCCCGCCGAGGTTGGACGTCAAGGTGGCGTACACGTGCTCCTGCCCGTATGCGCCCAGCCTCCATTCCCGTCCTGTCATAAGCGTTCGCCCGCAGATGTGCGCCCGCTATTCGGGGGTTAGCTGACCTCAGTCCACCGAGGGACGAAACCAGAAGGTTCTGTCCCCGTCGGACCGGCGCATGCATACCTCCTTCACAACGGTCGTACCCTCGATTATTAAGGCTATGACGTGAACGAAGGCTGCGCACGATAATAGGCCTAGTGGGGGATACTGAGGTAGAGGAAACGGCGTGCTCTCCTTCCGGGATGGGGGTTGATGTCCAATCCGGTGACCAGTTGGAGGGAGTGGGGGAACGGGTGACCGTGGCGTCAGGGGACTGCGATCGTCCGGCGTCAGAGAGCTCCGGGGTTTGGAAGATCGACGCATAGTGTCGCTCCGCGAGGTCTTCCTCGGGGTAGTAGAACTCGGGCTGCCACCCTCGGCACGCCGCCTCGGCCATTAGCTCGTCGATGTTAAACGGCGTGGCATCCCCCGGAGTGTTTGGAACTTCCCCTGAAACTCTCTGAGCACCGTGATCGCACTTGAAGGGCCGTTTTCAGGGGATATCAGCGCGTCTAATAAGGTGGTGGCCAGCTCTAATTTCCTCAGGGAGGAGTTATACCCCCGCAGGCGTGATAGCCATTCTTCCTCGTCCCCCGTGACGTTCGCTACCCACAGCATCCATCCTTCCACCTCGTGGATGAGGGGTAGAACTAGGAACCATACGGCGGCGAGCATAAACTCCGCCGCCCGATTTAGGGCCTGGCCTCGGGCAATCCAGCGCGCGCGGCGTTGTAAGTCGGCGCAACGATACAGGGCCTCTCGCTAGACAACGTCCAAGCGCCTATACGAGATTTATGATGCCTTATTTGTGAATATTACTACGCAAAGCTATATATATATATATTGTATGTTATTTGCTATCATTTAATTACCGTTTATATATTATCGCTATAGTTATTTATTTATTTTATACTGTTATTGGTTATTTATTGTATTTTTATTAACTTTTTTTTTTAATAAGTAGATTTTCCTTACTCATCTGAATCCGGTTCTGTGTCGCTCGAGTTGTTCTTATCATTTCTATGATGGCTGCGCGTAGTAGGTCGCTTATCGCTATCAGGCTGCCACGGCTCATGATATGGTTTCATTCTCGCAACATGTACGGTTTCTAATTTTTGTTTTTTCCCCTTACCTCTAGCAATTACGTAGGTAACATCTGTCTTTCTGTCCACGATTTCATATGGACCGTACCATTTTAACAGAAGCTTATCACTCTTACCTACGAATCGTTCAGGGCTGTACAATTTGACCTTTTGTCCGACGATGTAATTTACTTCTCTATTCTTGTCGTCATACCTCGCTTATCTTTAATTTGCTTTGTTTCGATGTTTTGTTTGGCCTGCTCACGTATGTTTTGTAATTTTTCTTGTGTTTGTATGACAACCTCGTTCTCTACCGGTAATGTAATTTGTGCCTCTGTTGGCAGGATGGGTTCTCATCCATACAATAATAAAAATGGCGACATTTTGGTTGTGTCTTGCCTGGCTGTGTTGTATGCGAAGGTAATATGAGGTAAGTATCCATCCCAATCTGTCTGTGCCGTATTTGTATAAATACTCAGCGATGGTTTTGTTAAGCCTTTCTGTCAAGCCGTTCGTTTGTGGCCGGTAAGCGGTTGTGAATCTTCCTTCCGTTCCCATGATTCTTAATAGTTTGGCCAGCATTTGTGATTGGAATACCTATCCGCGGTCACTCAATAATACTCTTGGCGACCCATGTCGACAAATGATGTGTTCTAAAATAAACTGGGCCACTGGTTCGGCCTTACCGCTCGGAAGGGCTTTGGTCTCTGCCCATCGTGTTGCATAATCGGTCGCTACTATTATAAAAAAAAAACTTTCTTACTTCTCCTTAATGGCCCTAATAGCTCAATGACCACTCGATCAAATGGCTGCCCGATCGGCAGAGGATGCAGATGTCCGTCTGGTTTCACATTCGATACCCCTTTTCTGGCTTGGCAATCATTACACCCACGTACATATTTTTCCACATCTCTGCGCATTGTTTCCCAATGATACCGTGCGCTGATACGGTGATAAGTTTTAGCGAATCCCAAATGTCCGGCTAGCGGTTCATCGTGGTTGCTGAACAAGATTTCTCCGATTAAATCTTTCGGAATCACAAGTAGTCGCGTTTCGCCGTCTGGTGAGGGATTCTTTTTATAAAGTATACCTTCATTACTGAGTTCGTAGTTCTTTGCACGCCTCTGCAATAATGAGTTACCGTATTCAGGATTAAGTATGGCCTCAATGATTTCACACAGTGTCTCGTCCTGTTTTTGACGAGCCACTATGTCTTCGGGCACAGTCAGGTACGTAGAGATGTCAATGGCTTCTTCTTCGTCTTGTTTCGTGGCGTTGTTACAAGGGTATCGTGATAAACAATCGGCATCAGTGTGCGCCTTCCCACTTTTATGGAAAATTTCATACTGAAAATCTTGCAATTTTACGCTCCAGCGGGCCAGGCGACCCACTGGGTCTCTAACAGTCCTTAGCCAGCATAGGGCATGATGGTCGGTTGCGACACGAAATTTCCTTCCCCATATATACTGGCGGAATTGTGTAAGGGCGTATACAAAGGCTAGGCATTCTTTTTCTGTGATAGAGTAATTTACCTCGGCATGTGTGAGCCGTCGTGAAATGTACGCCACTGGATGCCAGGATCCGTCCTTGTGTTGTAAAAGCACACCACCTAATCCGGCATCGCAGGCATCAACTCTGAGTTCGACATCAGCGTTCGGGTCGAAATGTATTAAAACGGGGGCGGTTGTTAATTTTTCTTTTAATATGTTTAATGCGGCCAATTCTTTTCCCGTAAAGCGGAAAGTTACATCTTTTTTGGTGAGGTTATATAGCGGTCTTGCAATTTTGGCGAAGTCCTTAATAAATTTTCTATAGTAATTACATAGCCCAAGAAAACTTTGTACATCCTTTACTTTCTTTGGAAAAATCGCTGGTAGCTATTAATTTTTTGGCATCCGGTGATACCCCGTCGGCTGTTACTCTGAATCCGAGAAGGTCAATGGCTGTTTGCAGATAGCAGCATTTTGTCGGCTTTAGTGTGAGATT
The DNA here is from genome assembly GCA_951394225.1 of Harpalus rufipes. Lineage (NCBI taxonomy): Eukaryota > Metazoa > Arthropoda > Insecta > Coleoptera > Carabidae > Harpalus > Harpalus rufipes. The sequence goes on along the minus strand of OX596277.1, from coordinate 33,189,449 downwards.
GGTCTCTCTTAACCTTTCAAATACATGACGTAGTCGTATTAAATGTTCCTCGAATGTTTCACTAAAAACGATTACGTCGTCGAGGTAAATAAGCACTTCCTTCCATTTCAAGTCTTTAAAAACAGTGTCCGCTAAATTTTGAAAAGTCGCCGGGGCTGAACATAGCCCGAAGCTAAGCACGTTAAATTCGAAATGGCCGTCAGGTGTGATAAATGCGGTTTTAGTTTTATCCTCTTCCCTGACTGGTATTTGCCAGTAACCGCTGAACAAATCTAGACTTGAAAAATATTTTGCATTGCCTAGGTAACTCAGAATGTCTTCTATTACTGGGAGGGGGTACACGTCGGTTTTTGTTACCACATTTAATTTTCGGTAATCTACACAAAACCTCCATGTGTCGTCTTTCTTTTTTACGAGAACTACCGGTGATGACCATGGTCCATATGATGGTCGTATAATATTGTCTTCTAACATCTCATTTATCTCGGATGACCTCTCGTTCTTTGTGTGAAACCCTATATGGCTTTTGATGTATTGGGAGGGCATCCCCCGTGTGAATTTCATGCTGAACCAGATGAGTAAGGCCGATCTGTTTTGAATTCCAGGCGAATACGTTACTGAATTCCTCTATTAACTTTAGTACTTTACCCCGCTGCTCTTTGGTTAATTCTAAATTAATATTGTGTTTCTTATCGTCCTCTGGGTTTAGTAACAATATATTATTTACATTTTCATTTACTGGGTTAGTTTGTTGCATAGCGTCATAATGGTTATAAGCAAAAGCGGTGTGTTTAAATATTTTTTTATTATTGCGCGAGATATTCCTAACGTGCGCCTGCCATGTACCAATATTAATTTCATCGGGTTATAATGCGATTACTTCTAGTCCGAATTTTGATAGCAAGTCTTTACGGATTTCTATGTTGTGGTAGGCGTTTGTTGTGTTCTCTTCTATCAGTAAACAGCGTTCCGTAGCGCCCGAATCTATGTGTAAGTCGCTGGCGAGAGCGAGTTTATTCTTATCTCTTATCGGCGGCAAGCTGTTGATAGCAGGCCAGCCATTGTTATTCTCAGCGTCATTAGTGTTTACGTTTTCTATGATGTTTCTAGAGGTTCTAAAACAGTGCTATCGTCTGGTGATTTGAATTTTATGTTGACTATTTCTGCGGGAGTAATAACGAAAATTATTTTTTGGGTGTTGAAATCTATTATTGCTCTATGATTTGTTAAAAATTCCATACCTAGAATAAGGTCACATGGCAGTTTATGAACTACTAGAGCGGCTACTTCTGTGTTCCACGGGCCCATTGTGACATTTGCCAACGTTTTTCCCAATACCGGCACCAAATGTCCGCCTGCAGCGCGTAAAACATTTACCGATGTGGGAACGTAGTCTTGGATGTGGCCTACACCCACTACGTTATACGCGGCCCCTGTGTCAACAACGATGCTCACGGGTTGATTATTCAACCTACCTGCGATTGTGAGTATTCTAAAATTAATTTTGTCCATTTTTTGTTCGCGAGGCCCTTGGTTAACATGGTACACGGCACTATGGTCCTCAATTAGCGCCGTGAGGCCGCGTTTTCCGGGTTATTAGCGTTACCCCGCACAGGGTTTCCGGTTACCCCCATGCGCTCGTTTACTGGACACATTCGTGAATAATGTCCTGGTCGCTGACAATTATAACATATTGGGCGCCCATCGTGGGTCCTTGTATTGCGCGGCTCGTAGCCTTGTGTGTTCATGGGTGTGTGGGCCCTTGTATTCCTGCCGAGCCTCTGCCGGTGCATATTGCCGTGTACCTCGGCCCTCGAAACGGGCTATGGGTCGTGGTTGATCTCTCCTGTATTCAGGTGGCCCTGCCCTTCGATATTGCAGTTGGATTGTTGATGTGAATCTGGCCGATGTTGCCTGGCTTCTTATCATCTTCACTAGCCTTTCCTCCATAGCTAGGAGATCGCTCTTGTATTCATGGCGGCCCTGGAGTTTTTCTTCGCCTCGTTCGCGGACGCGAGCTATGCGATCCTTTGTGTCGCATATCAAATCAATGGCGTCTTTCAATTCTTTAAGGCTTTTTGGCCGGCAAACCGCTATCTTTTCTTGAAGATTTGGCAACAACCCGCTCTCTATAGTGGCCCGGACTTGTTCTTCGGATAGTGGCTCCGGTAAGTCATCGTGCACATCAAGCATAGCGTAGTAGTAGGTACGTGGATCCTCTGTTTTTTGCTGGACGCGTGTACACCATTGGTCCCACAGTTTTCGTTCATATCCGACCGGGCAGAATGCTGCCTTGAAAGCTGTGACTAATTCGAGCCAGCTGGTGGGTTGCGGTTAGAAAACGTCCTGTACCACACTTCCGCGCGTCCAGTTAAATACATATCGAAATAAGCCATCTTCAAGGCATCGCTCCACCTATTTTCTTTGGCTGCTCGATCGAAATGACGTAGGAATTCTACTGCCCCTACACCCTTTTGTGGGTCGAATTTTTCAGGTTCTACAAACCGTGGTGGGATTGGTGCTTGTGTTGGCTCGACCATGTGCATGGCCTGCATGGGTTGTACGGCCAGTTCCGGCATCGCAGCCACCCCACCGGCGTTTACCGGTCCGTTGTCTGGCATTGCGGAGTCGGTTATGCTTAATGAAAAGTTTAGAGGTTCCTCGTCGACTGATACCGGGCTTATGACTGGTGTAGCGTCTTCAACAACCCCTTCGGGTGGGTTATTAACTAGTAAATTTTCGGATCCGGTTATAGGGCTAGATGCGGGGGGTGTTAATGGCGTACTTGTTTCAGCGACTGGTGCAAGCTGATCTCTTAGTCTTGGTTCGGAGGTTCGTATCATGCTACGTTCTACCGTTAATTCTAAGTGTGGTTTACTACGCGATCTTAGCGCATATACTAGTTTAAATTTTTTAAGCGTCATTTTGCTCTTTATTATTCCATTAGCCCTCAGTTATTTTTGTCTACCCGGCGCCTCCACCAAATGTCACGTTTATGCATGCTCTCATCCCCACTACGTCATTAGTGGGCGTGACTTAACTTACGTAAGGGCTCGATCAAACATAACTGTGGCTCTGATAAGGAGTATGGAGAATCATTATCAGATAATGGGATAACAAATAACAACAATGGTGTTACACAAGAAGCAGTTCTTATATTATTTCGTTCTACCAATACATGGTATAATGAATTTGTAAATTGTTGACTTACACATTAGTCGTCAGCAGATCCATCTCACTTGATGTAGTCTCGGCTGTTCGGCGGAGCAGGGGCAATTGTTCACGCACACAGGTCTGGAACACTAATTGACCCTGCTTCGACACCCGACCTTTTTATACTTAATCCCTTATCTTGCGGTGCTGATATCACTTCCCGTAACCCACAAGGATCTAACGAGCCACGAGTTGGGTTTTTATGATTAATACTTGATTGATTCATTAATTAACACACTTTCCACGAATTAGACCGGATTGCGGATCCGGATTGCGAATTAGGTCCCAATAGTATATTAGGTCACACCGATCGTGCGTAATCTGGTGGCTTGCTAGATGCGTATACGCAATTAAGCTTCGCGGAATTACACGGATAGCCGGTGACTATAATACACCGGCTGGCCGTCCCATCCTGCGATGGTCAATAGCGCAATTATTCCAGTGACATGAACATTTACACAAATATGACTAGGTCGTTGTGGTGAGTCGTGTCGCAATCACGGGACTACTAGTAAACATTGTATTTTAGCAAGCTTATTAAGAAATGCGTTATCATATCTTGATTGTGCCTTCCGGTCAGTGAACTCGTTAATTGTTCTGGTAACAGGGTAACACGTTTAGTAGGAGTAATTTGGAAAGAATTAGATGTGATCATTTCTCTGATTGCGACAATATTCTACGTGATGTATCGATGGAAATCGATTGATTAGGGCCTAATATTATCGGATGCACTGAATTTTAGAGAATTCAAGGTTTTGGCGGCCCTCCGTGGTGCCCTCACCGGTACAGCTAAAGTTCCGTGGAAGTTACTGTAAAACACTTAAATCACACGTATTTCGCTTAGAAATAGCATTTTTAAGCGTTTGAAGGCGAGAGAATCAGCTTTTACATCATATTTGGCCGTTTCACAGTCTGAAACGAACGATTTGTAAGAACATCTCGGGTACATATTCTACGTGATGTATCGATGGAAATCTATTGATTTGGACCTAATATTATCAGATACACTGAATTTTAGTGAATACAAGGTTTTGGGGGCCCTCCGTTGTGCCCTCGCCGGTACAGCTTAAGTTCCGTGGAAGCTACTCTAAAACACTCAAATCACACGTATTTTGCTTAGAAATAGCATTTTAAGCGTTTGAAGGCGCGACATACAGCTTTTACATCATATTTGACCGTTTCACGGTCTGAAACGAACGATTTGTAAGAACATCTCGGATACATATTCTACGTGATGTATCAGATTCACTGAATTTTATTGAATACAAGGTTTTGAGGGCCCTCCGTGGTGCCCTCGCCGGTACAGCTAAAGTTCTGTGGTAGTTACTATAAAACACTCAAATCGCACGTATTTCGCTTAGAAATAGCATTTTTAAGCGTATGAAGGCTAGAGAAACAGTTTTTTAGATTTGTAAGAACAACTCGTACACATATTCTAGGTGAGGTATCGATGGAAATCGATTGATTAGGGCCTGAAATGACAAAATAAACTGTTTTTCAGTGAATACAAGGTTTTGGAAATCTCCGTGGTGCCCTCGCCGGTGCAGCTAAAGTGCACGGGAAGTTACTGTACAACATTCAAAACACACGTATTTCGCTTAAAAACAACATTTTTAAGCATTGGAGATAGGAGAAACAGTTTTTACATCATATTTGGCCGCCTCACGGTGTGAAAAGAACGATTTGTAAGAACAACTCATACACATATTCTACGTAAGGTATCGATGGCAATCGATTGAGTAGAATCTAATATGACAAAATACACTGAATTTTAGTGAATACAATGTTTTGGGGGCCCTCCGTGATGCCCTCTCCGGCGCAGCTAAAGTGCCGTGGAAGTTACTGTGAAACAATCAAAAACTCGTATTTCCCTTAAAAACAGCATTTTTAAGCGTTTGGAGACGAGAGAAGCTGTTTTACATCATATTTGGCCGTTTCACGGTCTGAAACGAACGAATTGTAAGAACAACTTACTCGGACATATATTCTACATGAGGTATCGATGGAAATCGATTGTTTACTTCCTAATATGACAAAATTCACTGATTTTTAATGATTACAAGGTTTTGAGGGCCCTTCGTGGTGCCCTCGCCGGCGCAGCTAAAGTGCCGTGGAAGTTACTATAAAACACTCAAAAACACGTATTTCGCTTAGAAACATACTTTTTAATCGATTTGGAGACATGAGAAACAGTTTTTACATCATGTTTGGCCGTTTCATGGTCTGAAACCAACGATTTGTAAGAACTTGTACCCATATTCTACGTAAGGTATTTATAGAAATCAATTTATTAGGGCCTAATATGACAAAATACACTTTTTTCAGTGAATAAAAGGTTTTGGGGGCCCTCCCTGGTGCCCTCGCCCGTGCAGGTAAAGTGGCGTGGAAGTTACTGTAAACACCCAAAATACACGTATTTCGCTTAGAAACAACCTTTTTACGCGTTTGGAGATATGAGAACAGTTTTTACATCATATTTGGCCGTTTCACGGTCTGAAGCGAACAATTTGTAAGAACAACTCGTACACATATTCTACGTTAGGTATCGATGGAAATCGATTGATTAGGACCTAATATGACAAAATAAACTGTTTTTCAATTAATACAAGGTTTGGGGGACCCTACGTTTTTCCCACGCCGGTGCAGCTAAAGTGCTGCGGAAGTTACTGTAAACCACTCCAAACACATGTATTTCGCTTAGAAACAGCCATTTTAAGCGTAATATGTACGTGCTTTTAAGTGTTTTACAGTAATTTCCACGGTATTTTAGCTGCGCCGGCGAGGGCACCATAGGGGCCTCCAAAACCTTGTATTCACTGAAAAACGGTGTATTGTCATTTTAAGCCCTGATAAATCGATTTCCATCGATACCTTACGTAGAATATATGTACTACTTGTTCTTACAAATTGTTCGTTTCAGACCGTGAAACGGCCAAATATGATGTAAATTCTGCATCTCATAACTCCAAATCGCTTAAAAAGCATGTTTCTGAACGAAATACATGTTTTTGTGAGTATTACAGTAACTTCCACGGCACTTTATCTGTGCCGGCGAGGGCACCTCGGAGGGCCCCAATACTTTGTAATCAATGAAAATCAGTGTATTTTGTCATATTAGATCCTAATCAATCGATTTGCATCGATATCTAACGTAGAATATGTGTTCGAGTTGTTCTTACAAATAGTTCGTTTCAGATCGTGAAACGGCCAAATATGATGTCAAAACTGTTTCTCATGTCTCCAAACACTTATAAAGGTTGTTTCTAAGCGAAATACGTGTGTTTTGAGTGTTTTGCAGTAACTTCCATGGCACTTTAACTGCACCGGCGAGGGCACCACGGAGGGCCCCTAAAACTTGTATTCACTGAAAAAAAGTGTATTTTGTCATATTAGGCCCTAATCACTCGATTTCCATCGATACCTAACGTAGAATATGTGTACATGTTGTCCTTACAAATCATTGGTATCACTCCGTGAAACGAACGATTTGTAAGAACAACTTGTACACATATTCTACGTAAGGTATCCATGGAAATCGATTGATTAGGGCCTAATATGACAAAATACACTGTTTTTCAGTGAATACAAGGTTATGGGGGCACTCCGTGTTGCCCTCGCCGGCGCAACTAAAGTGTAGTGGAAGTTACTGAAAAACACTCAAAAACACGTATTTCGCTTAGAAACATGCTTTTTAAGGGATTTGAAGACCTGAGAATTAGTTTTTACATCACATATGGCCGTTTCACGGTCCGAAACAAACTATTTGTAAGAACAACTTGTACACATATTCTACGTAAGGTATCCATGGAAATCGATTGATTAGGGCCTAATATGACAAAATATACTGTTTTTCAGTGAATATTAGGTTATGGGGGCCCTCCGTGGTGCCCTAAAGTGCCGTGGAAGTATCAATAAAACACTAAAAAACACGTACTTACCTGCATGCTTTTTAAGCGATATGGAGATATTTGGAACAATTTTCACATCATATTAGGCAATTTCACTGTCTGAAACAGACGAATTGCAAGAACATCTTGTACATATATTCTACGTAAGGTATCGATGGATATCGATTGATTAGGGTCTAATATGGCAAAATACACTGTTTTTCAGTGAATACAAGGTTTGGGGGACCCTCCGTGGTGCCCTATCCAGCGCAGCGGGAGTGCCGTGGAACTGTAAAACACTTAAAAACACGTATTTCGCTTAGAAACATACTTTTTAAGCGATTTGGAGACATGAGAAACAGCTTTTAATTTATGTTAGGCCGCTTCACGGTCTGAAGCGGACGATTTGTAAGAACAACTTGTACACATATTCTACGTAAGGTATTGATGGAAATCGTTTGATTAGGGCCTATTGTGACAAAATACATTTTTTTTCAGTGAATACAAGTTTTTGGAAGCCCTCCGTGGTGCCCTCGCCGGCGCAGCTAAAGTGCCGTGGAAGTTTCTGTAAAACACTCAAAAACGCTTAGAAAAACACAACGCGCGTAGATAAAAATGGGATATAACATTTAATTACTCTCTGTCAACGTAAATAAAAGGGTTTCTTTACTTTTTATAACCTTTGCCCCTATTGTTACGAGGCATTGTAAATAAATTGCTCCATACAAACTGAACCTAAAGCAACAAAATTATTTCAGACAAGAGCAGAGTGCGCTTAGACCTGAAAGTAGGGTGTTTAATTGCTCTAGCTGAACCTAATGAAAAGGGTTTTCCTATTTGGTATAACCTTTGCCGTTATTGATACGGGGACTTTTCAATTAATTTCTGCAAATACTCAAATGAAAGCATTACGACAACAGCATAATGCGCTGAGAGTAGAAAATGGGGTGTTAGAATTAATTGCTCTAGCTCAACCTATTGAAAAAGATTGCACTACTTAGTATAACCTTTACCCTTATTGATATGTGGTATTTTTAATTAATTGCTGCAAATTAGCTGAAATAAAAGCATTAAGACAACAGCAGAATGTGCTGAGAGTAGAAAATGGGGTATTAGAATTAATTTCTCTACCTCAACCTAATGAACAGGGTTGCACTACGTGGTATAATATTTGCCCTTATTGTTATGTGGTATTTTTAATTAGCTGCTGTAAATAAACTGGACTGAAAGCATTAAAACAACAGTATAATGTGCTTAGAGTGGAAAACGTGGTGTCAGAATTAATTGCTCTAGCTGAACCTAATGAAAAGGGTTGTACTACATAGTACAATATTAGCCCTTATTGATATGAGGTATTTTTTAATTAATTACTGCAAATATACTTAACTAAAATCTTTAAGACAGCAGCAGAATGCGCTTAGCATAGAAAACAAGGTGTTAGAATTAATTGCTCTAGCTCAACCAAACGAAAAGTGTTGCACTACTTGGTATAACCTTTACCATTATCGATATGAGGAATTTTTAATTAATTGTTGCAAATAAACTGAACTAAATGCATTAAAGCAGGAGCAGAGTGTGCTGAGGGCAGAACATGCAATGTTAGTGTTAATTGCTCTAGTTCAACCTAATAGAAAGGGATGTCCTACGTGGCATATCCTTTACCCCTATTGATACGATGTCCTTTTAATTAATTTCTACAAATAAACAACTAAAAGCATTACGGCAACAGCAGAACGCTCTGAGAATAGAAGACGAGGTGTTAGAATTAATTGCTCTAGCACAAACTAATACAAAGGGTTGCACTATGTGTTATAACCGTTACCCTTATTGATACAAGGAATTTTTAAATAATTGCTACAAATAAACTGAACCAAAAGCATTACGACAACAGCAGAATGCGCTGAAAGAAGAATATGGGATGTTAGAATTAATTGCTCTAGCTCAACCTAATAAAAAGGGTTGCACTTCATGATATAACCTTTACTTATGCGAGCAATTTTTAATTAATTTCTGCTCATAAACTGAACTAAAACGCTGAGAGTAGAAAACGAAATATTAGTATTAATTTCTCTAGCTTCAGGCACTGAAAAGGGTTGCACTACGTGGTATACCTTTTGCCCTTATTGATACGAGTTGTTTTTAATCAATTCCTACAAATAAACTGAACTAAAACATTAAGACAAGAGCATAGCGCACTTAGAGTAGAAAATGGGGTGTTGAAATCAATTGCTCCAGCTCAACCTAATTAAAAGGGTAGCTTTACATTATACAACTTTTACCCTTATTGATACAAGTAATTTGTATTTAATTGCTGCAAATAAACTGAACTAAAAGCATTAAGACAACAGCAGCGTACGCTTAGAGTAGAAAATGAGGTATTAGAATTAATTGCTCTAGCTAAGCCTAATGGAAAGAGTTGCACTACGTAGTATGCCCTTTACCCTTGTTGATACAAGTAATTTATAATTAAATTCTGTAATTAAACTGAACTATAACATTCAGACAACAGCAGTGTGCGCTTAGAGTAGAAAATGGGGTATTGCATTTGATGTCAATAGCTCAAACTAAACAACTGAAAGCATTACGACAACAGCAGAATGCGCTGAGAGTAGAAAATGGGGTGTTAGAATTAGTTGCTCTAGCTCAACGTATTGCAAAGTATTGCACTACTTGGTATGACCTTTACCCTTATTGATATGAGGTATATTTAATTAATTGCTGCAAATAAACTAAACTAAAAGCATCAAGACAACAGCAGTATGGACTGAGAGTAGAAGATGGGTTGTTAGAATTAATTTCTCTAGCTCAACCTAATGAAAAAGTTGCACTAGGTGCTATAAAATTTGCCTTTATTGATATGAAGTATTTTTAATTAATTCTTGCAAATAAACTGATCTAAAAGCATTAAGGCATCAGCTGAATGCGCTGAGAGTAGAAAATAGAATGTTATTTGCTCTAGCTCAACCTAAAGAAAAGTTTTGAACTTCGTGGTATAACATTTGCCCTTATTGATATGAGGTATTTTAATTAATTGCTGCAAATAAACTGAACTATAAGCATTAAGACAACAGCAGATTGCGCTGAGAGTAGAAAACGCGGTGTCAGAATTATTGGAAAGGGTAGCACTACTTGGTATAACCTCTGCTCTTATTGATATGAGGCATTTTTAATTAACTGCTGCAAATAAACTCAACTAAAAGCATTAAAACAACAGTATAATGCGCTTAGAGTGAAAAACGTGGTGTTAGAATTAATTGCTCTAGCTGAACCTATTGAAAAGAATTGTACTACATAGTATAATATTAGTCCTTATTGATATGAGGTATTTTGAATTAATTGCTGCAAATAAACTAAACTAAAAGCATTAAAACAACAACAGAATGCGCTTAGAATAGAAAACGAGGTGTTAGAATTAATTTCTCTAGCTCATCCTATTGAAAAGTGTTGCACTACTTGGTATAACCTTTACCCTTATTGATATGAGGATTTTTTAATTAATTGTTGCAAATAAACTGAACTAAATGCATTAAAGCACCTCGTTTTCTACTCTCAGCGTTTTAGTTCAGTTTATATGCACAAATTAATTAAAAATTGCTCGCATAAGTAAAGGTTATATCATGAAGGGCAACCCTTTTTATTAGGTTAAGCTAGAGCAATTAATTCCAACATCCCATTTTCTTCTGCAGGGCATTCTGCTGTTGTCGTAATGCTTTTAGTTCAGTTTATTTGCAGCAATTAATTAAAAATTCCTCACATCAATAAGGGTAAAAGTTATACCAAGTAATGCAACACTTTTCAATAGGTTAAGCTAGAGCAATTAATTCTAACACCTCGTTTTCTATTGTAAGCGCATTCTGCTGTTGTCTTATTACTTTTGGTTTAGTTTATTTGCAGCAATTAATTAAAAAATCGTTGTATCAATAAGGGTAACGGTTATACCACGTAGTGCAACCCTTTGTATTAAGTTGAGCTAGAGCAATTAATTCTAACACCTCATTTTCTATTCTCAGAGAGTTCTGCTGTTGCTGTAATGCTTTTTGTTGTTTATTTGTATAAATTAATTAAAAATACATCGTATTAATAAGGGTAAAGGTTATGTCACGTAGGACATCCCTTTCTATTAGGTTGAACTAGAGCAATTAAATCTAACATTGCATGTTCTACTCTCAGCACACTCTGCTGTTGCTTTAATGCATTTAGTTCAGTTTATTTGCAAAAATTAATTAAAAATTCCTCATATCGATAATGGTAAAGGTTATACCAAGTAGTGCAACACTTTTCAATAGGTTGAGCTAGACCAATTAATTCGAACACTTCGTTTTCTATTCTAATCGCATTCTGCTGTTGTCCTATTACTTTAGGTTTAGTTTATATGCAGCAATTAAATAAAAATACCTCGTATCAGTAAGGGTAAAAGTTATACCACGAAGTGCAATTAGGTTGACGTAGAGTAATTAATTCTAACATCCCATTTTCTACTTTCAGCGCATTCTGCTGTTGTCTTAATGCTTTTAGTTTAGTTTATTTGCAGAAATTAATTAAAAATAACTCAATAAGGGCTAATTTTATACCATGTAGTACAATTCTTTTCATTAGGTTGAGCTAGAGCAATTCTAACACCCTGTTTTCCACTCTAAGCGCATTATATTGTTGTTTGAATGCTTATAGTTGAGTTTATTGCAGCAGTTAATTAAAAATACCTCATAACAATAAGGGCAAATATTATAACACGTAGTGCAACCCTGTTCATTAGGTTGAACTAGAGCAATTAATTCTAATACCTCATTTTCTACTCTCAGCGTATTCTGCTGTTTCGTAATGCATTCATTTGTTTATTTGCAGAAATTAATTAAAAAGTCCTCGTAACAATAAGGACAAAGGTTATATACTAAATAGGACAACCATTTTCATTAAGTTCACAAACAGCTCTACGCGCACTCTTCTCTTGCGTCATATAATTTTATTACTTTTTTATGCAGCAATTTATTTAAAATGCCTCGTATCAATAGGGGCAAAAGTTATACCAAGTAAAGAAACCCTTTTCACTACGTTGAGTTAGAGCAATTGATTGTAATACCCCATTTATTATCTACGCGCACTCTCTTGTTACCTAATAATGATATTGCTTGTAGTTCAGTTTGTTATCATTTTTGTAATAAAAACTAGTTTTACAATGTGCAATTAATAGAAATTAATTTGGCTCAGTTCATTAACACCTATTTTTTTTGCTGAAGATGCACATGATTTTTTTAAATAAATATTATTATTTTTAATTAACGCAATTAATTAGCAATTATTAGCTCCAAATTATCTTGTATATATTTTCTTGTTGAGCTGTGATGGCTATGCCACCTTAAGAGATATTTTTAGATATTTCTAACCATTTGTATAGATTTTACAATTTATTGAAAATGTAAACTTGCCGAATTATTATGAGTTTGGGCTCGTACTTCTTGAAACCAATATTCTACCTAAAATTTCAATGTAACTTGGTTGTTTGACAGATTACACAGTTTTTGTGTGTATAAAAGGTTTTTAGAGCCCCCGAGATGCACTTGGCCACGCAGAACATTGCCTTTTTACGTATGGAAGTTATTGCAAAACACACTAATAATATGTATTTCGCATAGAAAAAGCCTTATGAACCAATTTGGAGACATATTATGAAAAAATAATTTTTACATCAGATTTGAACATTTCACTGTCTGAAATGAAAGTTTGTATGTAATTTTGGGGGCACATATTCTACCTAAAATTTCGATGAAATTTGGTTATTTGGGGCATAATATGATACACTACACTATTTTTAATGTATACTAGCTTTTTTGAGGCTCTCGTGGTTCATTCGGCCACTTAGCTAAAATGCCGTTTTTACCTAAGAAACACTCTGAAAACGTGTATTTATCTAAGAAATCACATTCTGACACGATTTAAAAGCATGGTACAAAAAATAGTTTGTCTTGCTAGTTTATTATTGTACACTAATGTCATGGATACCAGGTACATTATATAGTGCTATGGAAATGTCACGTATTTGATATTGACACTGGGATAAAACCTAATAAACAAGAAGAACCATATAGCTCATCTATTTCGTAATTTTTTTAAAAACTTACTGATCCGTAGAATATTAGACATTACAACGTTGAAAGCATTACGAGACAATGATACGCTCTCGGTCGGTGTACATCATTCGGGCATGAGGCCTTCGTTATGCACACTGCTTTAAAACGAACACCATATACAAAATATTTATCACTTCGCGTTGTATGAACAAAAAATATGGATACCGGTATGGGAGAAGTAGTTTAAAGGATTCAGTTTCAAAATACAAAAATACATTTTTATATAGGTTTTTATTTGTAACAGTAATAATTTTATGTAGTTTTTCACAAAAGTATTATTCTTATTAACATGTTAAGTATTAATCGATCACAGAGGATGTCACAATAAAATTTGGATTGGAAAGTATATTGTCCAGAGTTGTAAAATATTTTATAAGATGTAGAAGATTACTACAAAAGCGAAAATAAGTTTGATGAAATTACAATAGCAACATGATTTTCCTTTTCTAATTGTCTAATATCCAATGTCATTGTTACGACAGGGAGAGAAATAACAAAGCCAATACATAGGTACTAAAAGAATATTGTATACCAGTTAAATAGTTAGGAAACATACAGTCTAATTTATGTTGAGGCACATTCACATATTTCCTATACAATTCTCATCGTTCGTAAAAAACCAAATTTCGTACTACCTACAACTCTACTTATCACTATTTTACAAAGTACTTCAGAACATATGTTTTACCTTCTTTTATTTCACAAAAATACTCTAAAGATAATAGTACAAGAATTCAAAGAAATCTAAGTGTATCTACTAAAAACTAAAAGTTAGAATTTTTGCTCCTAACATAACTTTATTTTCACATTATTTAAATAAAATATGTATAAGAGATTACAGTAAAATTTCCAGCAAAAAATAATTAAATTAATAATAAGTAAAATAAAATTAAGAATAAATAAACAATTATTTTTTCTAAATTTATTTTAAAAATCGGCAATGGTTCATTTAGTTATTTTTCGGCCGCGAATGCATTTTGCAACTCAAGGCCCGTATGAGACCGAAAATTGCACTGTGCGACTCGAGGTTCATATGAGATTTTTCGTCATACCTTCATATCATTTTACAGGAAATAAAATTTAATATATTTCATTTTTTATACATGTCTGCCATATGAATAATAAATAAATGTAGCGCTGCATAAGATATCCTTGACAAACAGTAACACAATTATTTAAAAAAGAAAATTTCAAATGTATTTCATGTCAATTCACTTTATAATTTTGTGTAATAAATTTATAACCATTTTATCGAAAACATATCTCAAGATATAAAAGAGGCAGCAAGTGCAGCCTCCTATGTTTTATTACACACGAAAACCCAACGAAGGTATTTGCAGAAAAACTACTTTTTTGCCCTAGAAACTTCATAAAATATATCAATCCACTGTGTATGATAACCAGCAGTGAAATCGAGCCATATATAAATGAGGAAAAGTGCCGACTCGTTGATAGGGAAGCGATATTTGTACAAAATACACAAAGTCGGTATCGCGCTAAGAAAAAAACTTCATTTTTTTCGCATCTTTACGTCAAAATAGATAGAAACGTAAATTTTTCGTTGTAAAAAACTTTACTTTGATCACAAGAATAAATTTATTACTATTTATTTATTTATTTGAAATGTCAAAATATTAATCAATTTTTACAAGATAGATAATACAAAAGCCAAAAGTAGCCGAATTACATTTATATTCTACAAAACGATACGGCGCGATATCAAGTTTCATTTCTATTGCTTTTTTTCTAACGCTTCGTTTCTATAGCCTCAAACGCCGCGATCCCACTGCAGCACTTGAATGTAAATTGTCACTATCAATAAAAAATTGAGATATTTTCATAGTGGGTATGACTAAAACTATATTTCGGAATACGATTGAAAGTGTGTGATTAATACGTAAAAAACAAAGTGTACTAAAAAACTATTTCTTATGCAGCCATGTATATAGCTCTAAGTACGCTTTTATTTCATCAACTAGAACTTGATCAAAATACACAAATGTTGTAGTACTATGCAAGCTTTTGAACGCAAAGTTAATGGGTATCTTTGTTCGTTGTGATGAAAATTAACTATTATTTTCCAGAAATAGACGTCAATAATGCTATAATATATATATATATATATATATATATATATATATATATATATATATATATATATATATATATATATATATATATATATATATATATATATCGTAATATATTATTATCATTCGTTCATTGTTATCAAAAGTGAGACAAATAGGTTTTTTAACTAGTAACTTATCACTGGAAGATATTGAAATACACACAAATCATCTGTACAGTTAAAAAAAACTTTACACGTACAAACAATCTGAATGTAATAGGATTTTCAGAAGTTTTCATGCATTGCGAACGGCACCCTAAATGTATTTAAAAATAGTTATTTTTGCAACATGAGTAAAAATATAATCTAACATCAAGAATAGGAAATTTTATTCTTTAAAATTCCATGTATAAAACAACAAAGTTTCACGAAAGATGTAATAATTAAAAAACTTTCTTCTACAATCTTGGGGGAAATAGCCAATTCCCGCACTACTGCGGAAAACATTTAAGAACAAGGTATTTGTTTTATGTATTTAACGTCATGAAAGTAATTATCACGGCCGTTTAAAAATACCATGCATAGCCGACCATGTAGTAGATAATACGAGGTGTGACAAAAAATTCATGGGTTATATAAAATTTAACTTTTATCTTCTTCACTACTAGAAATAGTGCTGCAGATATTGCGCTAAGGCTTAGTGTAGGTTCACCGTTTTTTACTTGGCCGCATCATCATACTAAAAACGTGGCCATTTCAACATTCTCTTGAATTTCAGAAATAGAAAAGTCACATCTGGAGAATAAGATGAATGTTCGAGCACTGAGAATCGATTTTTGGCCAAAAACTGCTTTATCGTGAGCGCATTGTGCGCCATTCTTCCACATCTCTGGTCTTTTTGTTGACACACTTTCAATGTAGCAAGCAATGGGGTCATTTTTAAAAAAGTCGTTTTTTTTAATCGTGAAATCCATCTCATTTATTAATATAGTAATATAAAATAACATGAAATATGCGACTTTTCATTCATAAATTTGCTAATAAACCTTCGCGGCTGTACAATTGGTGACGTCGCGGCTTGTTACTCACGCAGAGACATTCCTCTCACACACATTTACGGTCCACGTGATTTCCGTTTGCTGTTGTAAACAACCTAACCTAAAATTGTGACAGGTGGCAGCAAAGTTAAGAGTAAAGGTATGTAAATGAAACATTTATGAATATAAATACCAAAAGTTGTATGAAATATGTTTTTCGTTAACAATATGTTGCTGTCACAAAATCAAACTGACAAGTGATAACCCAAACAATCATAGTTACAAACACAACCAGTAGAGAGCTTCACATCCGCCAAGCCGTGACGTATAGCCGTGACGTCAACGTCCAAATATTTGAAATTAAAGACATTTAAAAAATTATAGCTCTGATTCAAGACTTGTAAGGTGTATAACATACACCTACATATTTCATTTGACCTATTCTTTCAAGAAAAAAATAAATTAGAAAATGTGAAATGACCCCATTGCCGGTAATAATGATCATCATCTTCTACCGTACAGATCTTCAATAAACCTTTTATGGCTATCAAAACTTCGAAGCCGCGACTAACACTTTTCTCCATAAACTGTCTTTAGCATTTGAAACGATAGTTTATTATGCAATTTTAGATTTCAGTGTTTCCGATGCACAACTGAAATACGAAAAATTCAAAAGACTCCTATACGAAAAGTAATGGAGATAACGTTATGATATATCACTGATCATATTACCTCTGATTGTTCCATACACGGGTTGTCTCGTTACTTTTTTGTCACACCTCGTGTATGAAATATTTTATTCTTTGAATTTGAATGACGGAAACATATGCCAGCGTTTAAGTATATGACAACGCAAGTAGAAATTTATAAGTAAATGTGTTATGTGGTTTTTTTAAAAATATAAATGCATACAAGATACAAAACAAACGAAAATTTAATTAATATTTATAATACGTCAAAAATGACAGCGAGTAAGAAATAAGTCAGGCCAAAACGGTGAGTTCGGAACTACTGCTTCTTTTTTGACAGATTTTCGCGGCCTTTTTTTAACCTAGACTACGATACTTCAAACGACAAGACATGTTACATACCACGGTGATTTACTAAGCATAATATATAAAAAATAATATGTTCTTGATATATAAAACAAATATAACGGAGTTTTTTGATAGGTGATGTTACATTTACAAATTAAATCCGATCATATACAACTTGGTTATATAAGTTCGGCGTATAAATTTCCAGTCGTACAAAAATGCTTTGTCGTATAAATGATGGCGTATCAGTTTCTGCAGTTCAAATGAGCTATAATAATTATAATGACAGTGGTGTAAGTCATATATACTTTGTTTTGAGTAATCGAAAGTTTTGTAAAATAATCTGTCAGCCGATTAGTTCAATAGAAAAATTTGTTGCTGTTTCTATTGGCCAATTATTACCTTGCACCTCTATCACACTGAATAAAGGAACTACAACGGAACACAAATCCAAGCATATATCAGATTGTATAGTTTATTGACTTACACCACTCATTCTAACTTGCTCAAATTTACAATATATATTTTTTTATTTTTTGTGGATGATTGCAGGGAAAATCTAGTTTGCTTAACGTATGGAAAACGTGATTTTAAAACTCACTACACTTCTTCAGGAACCTGGAATTCTTTTCAGAGTCACATCTTTCTAGCACTTGTTGCCCAAATAACTATTCCCATGTTAAACACCTACATATTATATCATGGATTCTTGTATTCACCATATGGGAAAAAAAAATACTAATTTTGACACTTTTTTATCTACCGCAGGTAAGAAATGTTTACGAATCATGCTAAAAACCGTATATAGATATTTTAATAAATAAACTCGTTTTATGGTTTCTATAATCTGATTTTAACATTTTGATATCGAAGTGTTTACTTGCATGTGAGTGGATATAGTCAAAATGATTTTTTTACTATATACTAAAACTACATATAGTTATTTTAGATGGAAAAGATAAGCTTATAGTAATAATTGGATAATCAGATGTGATGGGATCTTTTAAAAAATTCTAAATTTATTTTTTTGGCACTTTTGCTATTACAACTATTAAAGAACATTAAGAGTAAAAATATACACGGTAACTAAACATTTAAACATTGTATAATCCTTTTCCTCCCAAAATAGAGTCAAAACTAACCCGATTTTCGTTCTTTTTTTTTAATAACTCTCATGATAAAAATTACAAACAATTCCTCTTGAGAATTCTCCTCAAATAGGTTAATATTTTTTCATATATAATGTTGGTTAATAGAAGTTGAAACAGTAATGAGTTTTTTACATTTGTCTTTATTTGGATCAACGCTGACCCGATTTTAGTATTCGATCATGGATTTACCATAGTAAAATAAAGTAATAAAAGAAATAATTTGCTTGTGTTGATT
The DNA here is from genome assembly GCA_951394225.1 of Harpalus rufipes. Classification (NCBI taxonomy): domain Eukaryota; kingdom Metazoa; phylum Arthropoda; class Insecta; order Coleoptera; family Carabidae; genus Harpalus; species Harpalus rufipes. The sequence continues at coordinate 33,170,693 of OX596277.1, read as the reverse complement.
AAGATGAAGAGTAAACTTTGAAATATATTGTTTACTTGATTGCATTATAATTAATTAATATATTGTAGATTTAAATTAAGAAGAATTCTGTTTTGTTTTATAATTTTTATATTTTCTTTTAATATAAAGATTAATTATTAAACAAATAAAAATTTGTACTATTATTAATAAAGGAGGTTTAATAAATATAATAAATGTAAACACATTAATAAATATTGTCATATTAATAAAAAATCGATAATAATTTGGGTTCACAATTGACCCTATTTTGGACTTCATGGTATAAAATTATTGTTATAAGACGGGTTAAAATAAACACTTAAAAAAATCAAGGTCGTAAAAATATGGTTTAGGACACAAATTCAGTTATTATATCTGTCATATTGCCGTAATAATTGGACAGCTATATGTTGAAATTAAATATGAAACTGAAATAAAAGATAATTTGAAGTATATTTCCAAACTTTAATACAAATAATTATTATAAATGGATACAAGAAAAAAAAGAGAAAACGTTCAGAAAATTAGAAGTTAGAACATATATTTTTTATTAGTATTATGCAAAGAGAAATTATTGTTTACTGAACAAAAAGAAAAGTGCATGCTGGGTATTAATTTTTCTAAAAAAAAATTTGATGCGGCCAGCACATTACCTTCCGTCAATTATGTGTATTATGTACAAATTCCATACATAAATTTTCTTGCAAAAAATCATATATTTCAAATAAAGTGATTTCATAAAGAAACTATGCAAATTGCACTTGACACTGACATCTTCTACTTTAGCTTTTTGCATTCGTTAGAGGTCGCTATTTTTTATTTTCTTCCACTCATTTCTGTTTTGCGTGTCGTCCTCATTCAGTTCCTTTTCTCTCAAGTCTTCCGCAATACAGTCCTTCCATTTTATCTTTGGTCTTCCTCTGTTTCTTCTACCTTCTACTATAATAAGCTATTCATTTTTTCCAATATATTTTTCATCTCTTCTCATGACATGTTCAAACTAATGTAATCATCTCTCATGTATCTATCTAGAAACAACTATCACTCGAGCCATTTCCCTTATCCTTTAAATCCTTACCCCAATATATCTCCAAATCCAAATCTCTGCCACATTCATTTTCTTTTCATTGATACTGACATCTGTCAATTTGAATTATCTGAATATGTTAGCAGTTTCCATGGTTAGCATAACAATAAATTATATATATACCGTGTATCTGTTGTAAAGGTGTTCATAGGAGATTAACATGGGAAATTAGTTTTTTGCAATTCCCTGCTCACCTAATTATTTTAAGCAAAAACGCGTCAAATAAAAGTTTTAGGGCATAAAAACTGTACATGCTTTATAATGACAGAAATTAAAAATGAAAATGTCGAAAATTACGTTGAAAATATCGATAGCCATGGAATTAAACAGAAAATAAATAAAAGCTTGACGTTTTATTTGTCAAATAAGTTATTTAACGTTTCTGACAATTTGATTTTGTCTTTGGTTTTGGTGTCTGATATTATTTAAAAAAAAAATATTTATACTAATGAAGAGCGTGTTTTCATAATAAAATATTTTTATGGAGGTAATAGTTACCGCAAAGTGCGTGATTTATTTTCCGTTAAATTTTTGGATCGGCCGATTCCCAGCGCAACTACAATTACTAAATTGGTGACAAAATTTGAAAAGACTGCTAGTGTGTCTTCAAAAAATACACGTGAGCCGCATTATCAGAATGTAGGACGAGAAGAAGAACGTGCCTTGCTGGAAGAAAGAGTGTTAGGAATGATAAGTGTAAACCTCTTCTGTAGTAGTAGATGTATTGGAAATGAGTTGGGAGTTCATCATAGCATCATACATAATATTTAAAAAAAAAAACGTACTATTCTTATAAAATGCAGTGTCACCAAGAACTTTTCCCATACGATGAAGAAAGTAGAAGAGTGTTTTGCGAAGATATGCAGAACCGGGCTAATAATGATCAAACTTTTTTATCGTCCATTTGTATTACCGACGAATACACTTTTACGTTAAAAAATGAACCCAATACCCAAAATACACGTTGTTGGGCAACAGAAAATCCTAGAATTAGTATTTCAACAAGGACACAATATCCCCAGAAAGTTAATATGTGGGCTGGAATTTTAGGTCACCACAATTGGTCCTTTTGAAATACGTGGCAATCTAAATACGGAAAATTATTTGGAGATGCTACAAAACGAAATTGGTCCTGCAATAGACGATGTTGTGCGCCCAGATCGATAGGTCTGGTTTCAACACGATGGATGTCCTGCACACTATGGCAGAAACGTTAGGGAATATTTGGATTTGACATTTCCTGGGTGCTGGATTGGACGAGGGGGTATTATTAACTGGCCTGCTAGATCTCCAGATCTTGCTCCATGTGACTTTTTTTTATGGGGTCACTTAAAAAATCAAATTTATAAACAAAGCCACGAAAACATAAATGATCTGAGAGATGCCATATTTAATTAATGTCATCGTATAACAAAGGTCGTTTTACAATAGATTAGGTTATTGTCTTGTCCAAAATGGTGCTGCATTTGAATATTTATTGTAACTATTATCTTTAAATTTTAATTACTTGTTATTCGTTTACTAATTATAAAACTTTTTTTGCTTGAAAATATTATGTTACAAAATATTGAATTTTTGATAAATTCATATTATTTAAACAAAACTGTATTTTTTAACATTATTTATTAATCTAATATTTCTGTTATTGTCATACTTAACGATATTTGTCCAAATGAAATTGTAAGAAATGTCAAATAAGTTAACTTACGTTGTGACAGATAATACGTCAAGCATTTATTTATTTTTTGTTCAATTCCATGGCTATCGATATTTTCAACGTAATTTTCGACATTTTCATGTTTAATTTCAGTCGTTAAAAAGCATGTAAAAGTAATTCTGTTTATTGATTTAGATGCAGAATTTTATGCCCTAAAACTTTTATTTGACGCGTTTTTGCTTAAAATAATTCGGTGAGCAGAGAACTGCAAAAAACTGATTTCCCATGTTAATCTCCTATGTACACCTTTAAGATAGACACACGGTATATATAATATGAATGAATAAAGTATGTAATATAGAAATTAGATTTAAAAATGTGTTATTGTACCTATGAAATATATTTCAGGACAAAAAATAAAAAGAAAAGTACCAGTAGCGGTATATCGACAGGCGTGATCACAGACATTGACTGGCAAATTTATGAGTTTTTTAAAAGATCAATATACGAAAACCAAATTTTCATGAGGACTCTATAGACGTAGACAATGAACTGATAACTAACATTCTGGTAAAGAATAAATCCATGAAATTATTTCGGCACCTAAAATCAATTTAAATATGAATAATATAATTTTTAAATATATTTAAATATTATATTACAACAGGTTCACCATCGCAATAATTGTACTTTGTACAGTTTTATTTTTTATTAATCTGTTGTAATAAATCTCCCAAGCAATACTACTTCGAATAAGCATTGCGGTCAGTAGGTAAGTGCTCTTCAACCGGTAGGGAGCAGTACTGCCCTTAATACTTAAATAACTATAAAATACATATCTTTATGTAAGAAAAGTTATAGAGGGTGATTTATTACAAACTTATACAAGAGGAAATAGACGTAATAAAAAATTTCGAATAAAAATAAATAGTTTTTTATTTTGTTTACAAATTATAGAGGTTCTAAAAATTGTAAACATTTTGAAAGTTATAATTGTAATTTAGTAATAAATAACTATAGGTTTCTTTAAGGAACCCGTTAAGTAAAAAGGATTAAGGTCGGAAGTTCAGGATATCGGACCTCTGTTAGTTATCGTATTCAATAATGGTTAGAGTTTTGACGTTTAAAATTTTTGAAACCTCCATCATTTGTAAACAAAAACAATCTAACCTACCTATGTTTTAACATTTTTACCTCCCGCTACTCTTGGTACGGGGAGTATGGGGTTCGTGCTAACAATTGTATACCGGGATTTTGGTACATGACATTTTAAGAAGAATCCGATTTTAACATTTTCGCAATGATGTGTGTTTGTATGTGTGTGCGCGTATGCGTTTGTGTGTGTGTTTGTGTGTGTGTGTGTGTGTGTGTGTGTGTGTGTGTGTGTGTGTGTGTGTGTGTGTGTGTGTGTGTGTGTGTGTGTGTGTGTGTGTGTGTGTGTGTGTGTGTGTGTGTGTGTGTGTGTGTGTGTGTGTGTGTGTGTGTGTGTGTGTGTGTGTGTGTGTGTGTGTGTGTGTGTGTGTGTGTGTGTGTGTGTGTGTGTGTGTGTGTGTGTGTGTGTGTGTGTGTGTGTGTGTGTGTGTGTGTGTGTGTGTGTGTGTGTGTGTGTGTGTGTGTGTGTGTGTGTGTGTGTGTGTGTGTGTGTGTGTGTGTGTGTGTGTGTGTGTGTGTGTGTGTGTGTGTGTGTGTGTGTGTGTGTGTGTGTGTGTGTGTGTGTGTGTGTGTGTGTGTGTGTGTGTGTGTGTGTGTGTGTGTGTGTGTGTGTGTGTGTGTGTGTGTGTGTGTGTGTGTGTGTGTGTGTGTGTGTGTGTGTGTGTGTGTGTGTGTGTGTGTGTGTGTGTGTGTGTGTGTGTGTGTGTGTGTGTGTGTGTGTGTGTGTGTGTGTGTGTGTGTGTGTGTGTGTGTGTGTGTGTGTGTGTGTGTGTGTGTGTGTGTGTGTGTGTGTGTGTGTGTGTGTGTGTGTGTGTGTGTGTGTGTGTGTGTGTGTGTGTGTGTGTGTGTGTGTGTGTGTGTGTGTGTGTGTGTGTGTGTGTGTGTGTGTGTGTGTGTGTGTGTGTGTGTGTGTGTGTGTGTGTGTGTGTGTGTGTGTGTGTGTGTGTGTGTGTGTGTGTGTGTGTGTGTGTGTGTGTGTGTGTGTGTGTGTGTGTGTGTGTGTGTGTGTGTGTGTGTGTGTGTGTGTGTGTGTGTGTGTGTGTGTGTGTGTGTGTGTGTGTGTGTGTGTGTGTGTGTGTGTGTGTGTGTGTGTGTGTGTGTGTGTGTGTGTGTGTGTGTGTGTGTGTGTGTGTGTGGATCCTCTAGACCAGGGGCGTTCAATCTTTTGTACTACGCGAATTACTTTTGCATACCAAATTATTTGGCGATTGACAGCTTATAATACAAATAAAACAAATAAATTGAAGGAAGATTATATATGAGTTTATAAATCATTTTCGAAATGCATCAGACACCCTAACTCAAATACTATCATTCGTAAAGTTTTGAAACCTTGTATTTCTACCTCTTATAATAAGGAAAGAAGCCATTATATTTTGTTGTAAACCGGATAACCGATTTTTCTACAAAAAAATCCTTTATGTATTTTTTTCGCATTCTATGTTATTATAATAATTAAGGTGTGTGTGTGTGTGTGTGTGTGTGTGTGTGTGTGTGTGTGTGCGTGTGTAACGAAAATTTCTCATGCGATTATTTTTTCTTCATATGCAATGTATTTAGAGATAAAGAATTACAAAGAAATATCTTGCAACCTATGCTGCTAAAAGCTGCACCATGGAAACAGAATATTGAAATCATTCAAATACTAATTGACAGATATCAGTGTCAAATAAAATTTATATAATATCTTTGTGAAATGATTTTACTGATAATATAAAAATGTAGAATAATTTAATGTGGCAAAAACAAATCACATAAGGTAATACAACAGATTATAGCCGCAAGCCAATTCAGCAAATTATTGGCTGGTACCAAAAGCCTTGTTTTAACTAAAACGACGTTTTAAGAAATGCCAAATTTCATTATTTAATATTAATAATAAATAATATTAAATTCATCAAAATATGATTTTAAAGCAGAACATAGTTTATATTCAAACAAATATTTTTAAAAAAATCGCTCTTTAAACGTAAGGGTGAAATTAAATATTGAAATTTGAATTTGACATTTCTTAAAACAACGTTTTAGTTAAAACCAGGCTTGTGGTACCAGCCATTATGTTTTTATAAAGCATATATGTTTTTATTTTGTACTTCTTATTTTTAAAAAAACATACTATTCCTTTTAAGAGTAGTTCAGTTCAATTCAGTATGAGCTAAGATCAATTCATTTCTCCTCTACAAAGAAAGCGCCTATACAATACTTTGCAAAAAAAAATCTGTTTGGAATTTGTACGAAATACGTAGAATTGACGGAAGGTAATGTGCTGGCCACATCAGATTTTTTCATTTTTAAACTATCAGTAATCTAGAAAAATGTATCGGTAAATTTTCGAGATATATCACAAAATTACATTTTTACTTCCTTGTACGTAAGTAAAGGAAGTTTGTAATCGCGAAAAATTTCGGTTTTCAGATTTCAGCGGAAATATTCATTTTGATCATCCCTGAATCCATTTTGACTAATTTCGTCGTGACGTCTGTACGTACGTACGTATCTCGCATAACTCAAAAACGGTAAGCCATAAAAAGTTGAAATTTTGTATTTAGGACTCCTATAACATCTAGTTGTGCACCTCCCTTTCTGGTTATTACACAATTTCCAGAAATGGCACTTTACATGAAGCCTATAATAGATTTTAATGAAAAACTGTTTTAAAATATAATCCAAAACTTTTCAAATTTCGTATACAAGACTTTTATGTCAATCGAAATAACATAATAAATTTTGGTTAAAATAGGCTAACCGAAAGTGGTACATTACTTGAAGTTGTTAACAGTTTTTCTTGAATAAAATGATTTTATTTTGATTTTAGAAATAAATGCTTCAAATAAAAGTTTTAGAGAATTAATTTCTGCGTCTAGCACATCAAGTATTATTGAATTAGCCCTTTGTATAAGCGAGATATGTAAATTTAAAAATGATATCCTTTTTTGTTTTTGTAATAAAGCTTGCTATGGATTAGGACAAAAAAATAAAAAAAAATGTTCATGTCAAATTACGTTAAATACGTGCAATTTTGTGATTCGTACAATAACAAATATTATATTTTTATTGTGAAATTAGTCATATTCATTGTTGTAATCAAATATTTCTTTGTTGTAATCCAAACTCTCTTTAAAAACAACCGTGTTAGATTATGGTCGCTATATATCTTACCGTTTTGAAGTTAAAATTAATATTTTGTAATTTAGTTATTTAAAAAAATATGTATAGTTTAATAATCGTACAAGGAAGTCGTGTGGTGTCCACATCAGATTTTTTTTTAATGGAACCCATATTTGATTATTACTTTTGAAAAACACTTATTTTCTTCTCTTTCGGTTGCTATAAGTTTTATTGTGTTTCAAATAATTTATAGATCATACTTGATATTCCTACATACGTTAACTTAAAAATATAGAATTCAAATTAAATTACGAAGCAAGGTAGGTATGGAATACGTAAAATAAAATACTATTTTGAAAAACTAATGAAATTTATAATACAATAACCTTATATTAACCGAAAGAGCAAAAATTAATAATTTTTAAAGTAAAAATCAAATATGGGTTCCATTTTAAAAAAAAAAATTTGGATATGTTGGAAGTTTGTCAAAGATATATTTTCGTACGCCATTGGATAGTAAATAAAAATATCTAACTTTTTTATTTGAAATCCTTTTCTCGATTACTGATAGTTTAGAAGATATTTCAAAATGAACAAAAAAATGTTGCCAACACATTACCTCCCGCCAACTATGTTTTATTAATTTAAATATATACCTACCCTATGGAACACGAGCAAAGGCTATGTGAAAAAAAGAAGAATTTAAATTCATACCTACATATTTACTAACGCTAAAAACTATATTTAGTTCCTTTCCATATAACTCTTTTTCCATTTACTATTTTCTTTTTAAAACGTTACTATTACAATTTAAATTTTTTTGCCAATAATATTTGTCAGTTACATATATTTGAGATCTGAACTGTGTAACCAAGGAGTTGTATTTATCTTTAAAGCATAGGCTCCGGGATTTAAATTATAGATAATTTTATAAATTTATCTATAAAATATATAGAAAAAGTATAAATGCATACAAGTAAAAAAAAATTAATAATCTTTAATTTTTATAATAACATAATTTGCGAAAAAAATATCATTAGAGGTATTATTTGAAGAATAACTATTTTGAGCGTAAAGTACCATTTTCGACTGATTTACATAAAATCTAATGGCTTCTTTCTATATTACGATAACGAAAAAATACATTGTTTAAAAGTTTTCAGAATGATAGTATTTGAGTTAGAGCGCCAAGAGGATCCACACACACACACACATACACACACACACACACATATATATATATATATATATATATATATATATATATATATATATATATATATATATATATATATATATATATATCCACAGATACCATCGTGAAAATGTTAAATTCGGATTCTAAAATGTGGTTTTTTACCAAAATCTCGATATGCTATCCCTTACCAAGAATAGGGGAAGGTAAAAATGTACCAAATTCAGTTTTCCGCCTTTATCTAGTAACTTATGAGATTATTTGACAAAACAAAATCATATCTAAGAAGAACCCACAAAGGTGCAGCATATGTCCCATTTGTAGATTAGTATTAAAATGAATAAAAACTAATTTGACAATTATGCATAAAAATTCAAATAACATTTCATTTCGACGCAATATTACCAAATTAACAAACGCTTAAAATTTAAATTACGTTAGTGCAACTAGTTGTAAATAATTTACTATTTATCCAATTTTTACCTCTCGCTATAGTAGTATTGGATTCAGTCTAAAAATCGCATATCCAGATTTTAGTGAATAAGCACGTATTAAGTTCCCTAGAATCCAATTTTAACTTTTGTAGGATGATATGAGTGTGTGTGTGTGTGTGTGTGTGTGTGGATGTTGATGTGTGTGTGTGTGCGTAGACATGTGGATGTTGGAAGGACTATTTCTCAAAAACTATAAGAATTAAGACCTATTTAACTAGATATTCCTCAATCAGACATTTATTGTAAGAGCTAAAAAGGTTTTGGTAACAATTAGGCATCCGGAAGTAGTAGTTACAAAAAAAATCTAAATATAATTTTTTGAAAATTTATGTTATTAAAAATAATAAAGGTAATTAAATTCTCAATCTGACATATTTTTTTTTATATCTTCTACAGATTTAGAGATATATTATAGAATAATCTGTTATAATAAATCTCGCTGCCTAAATAACTCCATAGAAACCAGTTGAGATAATAAAATATGTGTAATTGACATAAATGCAAAATATCAGTATTAAAAATTACTGAAACGGTACGAGTACATTTACCATATTATGTATTATTAATTCAATATGTTTTTAAAATTAAATCTCTTTTCCGAAATAAAAATTGTTTGTCCACTTAACCGTATTTGTAGATCTTATAGTTCTCGAGATAACAATGGTGGCCCGTTTAAATATATATATATATATATATATATAGTTATAAAAATTAAGATGTCCGATCAAGGTCATAAGATACTACTGTTATTTTATTATTATAAAAATACATGTTATAGTACGAGTAAATAAAGTTATTCGCTATGAATCACGGTAATATATCTGAATTAATAAATAAACTTACATTACAGCAAAAGAATACGCTTGCAGTATTTGCAAATGACAGATAAATGTATGCTAATTTATTAATTCGTTCATGATACAGATGGCCTTGATCGGACATCTTTAAAAAAAAAAATACTGTATCTTGCTTTCCAAAATACGTTCTCTAGTGAATATATTTATCTAATAATATTTTGAACAAAAAAATCATGTTGGTTACCGGCTTAATAATACATTTGAAATTAACGCAAAATTAAAATGAAATTGCATCAAATAATTATAATTTGTTAATAAATCAAGTGATAGGCCACAGCCAACTAAAATTAAGGAAGATAACTACTCTTTTAAATTTAATAATTACTATATATTATTAAACTATACATACCGGGTGTATATTTTTCAAGGTTCACTTAGGAGATTAAAATGGAAAACCAGTTTTTTGCAGACTGTTGCCCATTCATCTAAATTAAAACGGGGAACAACAGTCAGGAAAAAATTGATTTCCCATGTTAATCTCCTACGTGCACTAGAACTCTCAATATGTAAAATAATATTTTCGTAATTTCCTACTTCCCTAATTAATATGTAAAAAAGATTCAAACTAAAGTTATATAAGGTTTGAAAAAACACTCGGTATTATTTCACTTAAAAATGTAATTACTCTTTATCGCAATTTCGACAGTCACGTCATCATCAGAAGAGATAAATGTTTTACAAAATTCGTTAAGCTATGTAAATATATATACTACAAGAGAAATTTTTAGGAAGGGATGAACTTAACAAGAAAATTTGTCAATGACCCCATTTAAAAAAGGGGAATTTATGATGTGTAGCTGGTCCAATGATTTGAAAAATTTAAACATTAAGACAGGTTTTTACAATAAACATATACTTAAAAATATTTTAGTGAACAACAAATTAGTTAGTAAGGATGAGATGCAATTTAGGCGTATATAAAATTGAATGCAATAACTGCAACTTTGTATATATTGGACAAACAGGCCGTAATTTATACGTTAGATTTAAGGAGCACCTCAATCATTATAGAAATAAAAATTATAATTCTAATGTATCGAAACATATGCTAGATTTCCAACACAAGAAAGCTCTAAAGGCGGGTTTACCCTTGATGAATGACCAGCTAGACATCATAAATTCCCCTTTTTTAGATGGGGTCATTGACAAATTTTCTTGTTAAGTTCATCCCTTCCTAAAAATTTCTCTTGTAGTATATATATATACAGTGTGTTAATTAAAAACCTGGCCATAGGCGTTTAACATGGGAAATCAGTTTTTCCTTGCGCAAAAGTTCCCAGATTATTTTTGACAAAAATACTTTAAATAAATTTTGTAGAGAATTAAATTCTGTACCAGACTTAAGAATAAGATTTTATTTTTGACATTTCATAACCGAGAAAATAAATTTTAAATTGTTTGGAGATAGCTGATTTATAGCGATAGCCATGCAACTCAAACAAAATTAGTCCAGAGTAACACCATTTTATAATCTGAATCTTTTCTTCATGAGAAAACTGTTTCATACTTCATACTTTCAAAGAAATATATTATTGAACGAAAATCACAAAACACAAACTTTTTTTAACAGTTAAGATGGCATACAATTGTTCGCAATATTGTTTGTGTTCCATGGCTACCGCTATAAATCAGCTATCTCCAAAACAATTTAAAATTTATTTTCTCGATTATGAAATGTCAAAAATAAAATCTTATTATTAAGTCTGGTACAGAATTTAATTCTCTACAACATTTATTTGAAGTATTTTTGTCTAAAATAATTTAGGAACTTTTGCGCAAGGAAAAACTGATTCCCCATGTTAAACGCCTATGGCCAGGTTTTTAATTAACACACTGTACATATATTTATATCTCTTCTGATGATGACGTGACTGTCGAAATTGCAACAAAGAGTAATTACATTTTTAAGTGAAATAATACCGAGTGTTTTTTCAAACCTTATTCAATATGTTTCACCTAGTGCCAACAGCATCTCTGTCAATATTATTAAAGTTATATAGCATGAAATTTTCCATCTCAATCAATAAGCAAAAAATAATTTCTGAAACGACAAAAATTACGTTAAAAATGTCGAAAATTACCAAAAATAATATAATAAAAATAAATTACCCTAGCTTACCAGATAAATCGTTAACAATTGTTAATTTTTTGTTTCAATTCCATGGCTATCGCTATTTTTGGGATATTATTCGACATTTTCATACCCAATTTCTACTGTTATACATTCAGATTCTTGCTTATTAATTCAGATTCAGAATTAATCTACTAATTAACTTATGTTTGAAGCTTTTTTTACATATTTTAACTTGGAAAGCAGGAAATTACGATAGTATGATTTTATATGTTAAAGTCCTATGTTTAGGAGTTTCAGTCACCACGACCAACATTTCATAACTGAGTAATATCGTTTTAAATATATCAAATATTGTTCAAGTATAATGTTTATTGGATCTTACACTCAATATTTTTATTATTAAATGATAAAACTCAATCTAATATTACAAATATTTTTTATAAGCTAATCAAATTGTGGATACCATGGTACCTTTACTTGTAGCTCAATAAACGTAAGAAATCTGATGTCACCAACACAATACCTCCCGCCATTTACCTATGGGGTCTCGTTGTCGCGTGCCTGTTGTCTGGTCGCGAGTCTGGGGAATCCGATTCGATCCCGATCAACGCCAAATAATTCGAATTTTAAGTGGCATAAAAATAACCCTTGTGGTAAACGCCCGCACAATACAAACAGGCCATTATCATTACCGAAATGTGTGTACAAATCAGATTAGTATACCCAGCAATGGATAATATGGTGCAATAATATATTTATTTATTTCTTTATTTAAATACATACCTGCATATTTACTAATGCCAGAAATTAGGTATATTAAGTTCCTTTCCATAAAACTATTGTTCTATTTACAATTTTCCTTTTAAAACGTTACTATTATTATTTTAAATGACAGTGACATTTATCAGTCAGTTACATACATTTGAGCTAAACTATGTAACCATGGAAATGTGTTTAAAGTATAAGCTCCGAGATATAATTTTTATATTACTTTATATATTTATCCATAAAATATATAGAAAAAGTATTAAAGCAAACCTGTAGAAAATGGAATAATATTTAATTTTTATAATAACAAATTACGAAAAAAATATATTTAAATGTACTTTTTGAAGAAAAACTATCTTGAGCTTCAAGTAAACTGCCATTTCCGGTTATCCTATTGCCACAAAAATCTAATGGCTTTTTTCCATATTAGAATAAGGTAGAAATACATAGTTTCATAACTATCTGAATGATAGTATTTGAGTTAGAACGTAAAAAGTATGCACACACACACACACACACACACACACACACACACACACACACACACACACACACACACACAAACACACACACACATACATCATCGTGAAAATGTTAAAATTGTATTCTAGGGACCTAAAAACGTGGTTATTTACCAAAATCTCGATATGCGATTTTTAGCACGATCCCTATACCTCCCTTACCAAGGATAGCGGAAGGTAAAAAGTAATCCTATTAATTTATGCAAGTTACTATTGCATATTAAATTAATAATTATATCAATGTATTAGAGTCGTATATGACAAATGAGTTAATGAGTTATAGATATTCTACCACCGGTAAACTGTGAGTATTTTTAAATAATTATGAAGGCCTTTAATAATTTTATATTTGATATACTGGGTGATAACATTTAAAAACGGGAAACTCAAAATAACTTTTTTTTATTAATATACTCAGGTACAAAAAATGGGCCATTTTTTATTTTCATTTTTGTTAACAGCATTGTTTTTGAAACATTTTAAATAAAAGTGTTAATTTTATCCAATGGAAGAGAGACTATTGCAATGTACAAAAAAGTAACAGATGGTACTTACCGGTTTATTTATTGTACAATAATAATTAAAAATAACGAAGATGGATTTGTGAAAAATTTATGGACCCCACTGGAATTTGAACCCAGCCAGGACCTTCTCATATCTAGTGAGACGCTTTAACCAAAAGAGCTACAAGATTACTGACCTCAAGGGATATGTGGTTTAGTTGGTTAGAGCGTCTCACTAGATATAAGCAAGTCCTGGGTTCAAATCCCGGTGGGGTCCATAAATTATTCACAAATCCTCAATATTTATACTTTAGTATACTTCAAGGTGAATTAATCTTTCCCAATAATAATTACCAGCCCTGAAATTTTACGATAACTTTGACATTGAAAATTGAAATCTAAAGAGCTTAAAAAAGTGCAAATCAAAATCTAGAGTTATTTCATACTTAGAAGTTTTGCAAAAATTTCAAAATTTACATATTTAATAATATACACTATACCTGCCGTCAAATAGATATGGACTCGAGATTTCTACAATGTTACCATTTCATGGACAATGTTGAAAATGCTAAGTTATGAAAAAGCGGCAACAAAGCAGGGTCAGGAACAGGGTGCGAAGAAGGGAAAAAGTCCATATTTATTTGGACGGCGAATATGCATTTCTTCTGATAAAAAAATACATTGCTAAAATGGGATACTAATATAGGACAACTTCTGGCTAATTAACCGACTTTGTAGCTGTTATAGTTGACGAGATAATTAACAAAAATAAAAAAAATGCCCAGTTTTCTTTGCGTCTGAGTGCAATTTCTTTAAATTTTCTATATATATTTAACTAGGGTTAGCGACGCAAAAGTCATGGTATTTGACATGATGGTAGCACTTGTGCTTTAACCGGAAGTGTCATTCACTAACATATTAAAAATACGATACTTTTAAAATCTACGCAATGATATGCTTGAAGTGAAATTTATTGAAGGTTACAAAAAAAAACTGTTGTGTCCAGCACAATACCTCTCGCCATTTTCATTTTATGTTGCACAGGCCGCGAGCAATTACGTGACTTTGTTGGCCTTGAGGAGCAGATATAAGGGCCCGTGTCAGAATGACAGCTAGTAGTAATATACACAGGTTTCAAGTTCATAAGTTTTCATTCAAAACATTATGATTTTCCAAATCTATGTGTATTATTTTCTTCAACAAGTATTTTGTATGAAAAATTATGACATGACAATTACTGTGACATCTATGTAAATACCTACTAGCAGTCATTCTCACACGAATCTTCATATCTGCTTATCAAGAGTCACATAACTGCTAGCGCCATATAAGTATCGAATTTAACATTTCTTGTACACACTAATAATTTAAATTGTATCTCTTCTTTAGTTCTATGAGAAATTTTGTCTTACTATTCTAATATGTTCAAAATTATTCAAATTCATCGTCGGTATTAGCGGTATTTCTTAAGGATATAATGTAATATTACCATACCTATAATTTAAATACATATTTAATTAATAATATAATAATATATATTAAATGTACTCGTACCTCCCAAATCTTCCAGTAATGTTATTAAAACTGCTGATTTTTGACACTGACATTTTGCATTTATCTGTCAATTACAAACATTTAAAAATCTTAACTGTTTTTTGGGCAACGAGATTTATTACAACAGATTATTCTATATTATTATATACTATATCTCCAAACCTATGCGAGATATAATAAAAAAAAATGAATGTGTCAGATTGAAAAGTTAATTATCTATAATATTTGTGGTAACAAATTTTCAAAAAATAATATTTAGAATTTTTTTTTAGAAACTACCATTTCCGGTTGTCCCAGAACCTATTCAACTCTTCCCATTACTATTAGATTGAGGAATCCGTAGTCAAACAGGCTTATAGAATTTGAGAAATCGGTTCTCCAACAACCTAACACACACATCCACACACACACACACTCACAGACATCATCGTAAAAATGTTAAAATCGGATTCTATGGACCTTAAATCGGGCTTATTCAATAAAATCTGGATATGCGATTTTTAGCATGAATCAAATACGTCTCTTAGCGAGAGGTAATTAATATGCAAGTTAATGTCGCTTCCGCTTAAACCAAAAGCACTACCATAATGCCGAATATTATAATTTATGAGCTACTAAGACTAGTTTACAAATATATAAAGAAAATTATATATATATATATATATATATATATATATATATATATATATATATATATATATATATATATATATATACAGTGTGCGATTAAAGTGTGGAATATCAAAAAAAAAGCCAAACTCAGCCGGTTTTTATAAAAACGCTGAAACACGTCGATTTTAATTTTTAAAAATACACATTAATATGTATGATTCATCTTCCGACTTTCATTTGTTTTTCAGTTATGACGTCATCACAAAAAAAATTAAATGACAACATAGATTTTTAGTAGTGAAATCTGATAGTGTTTTTTCTTCTCTTTATGATCATGTAAATAAATCATAACGTTGCATAACAAAAATTCTGAGAAAAATCGAGTTGAACATTTAATAATAATGAATAATCAAGATACCTACCTCGATAAAAAAATTAAATGTAGCAAATTGTTTCATTCAATTATTCTGTCAATCTTCAACTCTCTAGACATAAATATTGTAGTTTATTGTTGAATTTTAATAATATTCTTCTAAATTATCAAGGCCATGGCGGATTTAACAATAAAACAACGAATAGAAATTTTAATTTTTCTTGGTTGTGGGGGGAACCTTACAAGATCCCAGCAAGAAGTGTGTGATATGTTTAATGGAAAATACCCAAATCGACCTATTACGCAATCGGCAGTTAGTAAAACCAAAAACATATTTAGGGAGACGGGAGATGTTCAACTCGATTTTTCTCAGAATTTTTGTTATGCAACGTTATGATTTATTTACATGATCATAAAGAGAAGAAAAAACAATCGGATTTCACTACTAAAATTCTGTTGTCATTTAATTTTTTTTATGATGACGTCATAACTGAAAAACAAATGAAAGTCGGAAGAGGAATCGTACATATTAATGTGTATTTTTAAAAATTAAAATCGACGTGTTTCAGCGTTTTTATAAAAACCGGCTGAGTTTGGCTTTTTTTTTGATATTCCACACTTTAATCGCACACTGTATATATATATATATATATATATATATATATATATATATATATATATATATATATATATATATATAAAATAAAATAAAAAAACTTATGTTGAGTGATCCGTTTTTCAATATCACCCAGTATAGTTTAGCAGGCATTAAAATATTTCTCCCACTCCTAATATCGTAAGTAGGCTTAGGACGTTGTTTATAGGGATGTATGTTTATTTTACCGTCATGGTATCGGTTTGTATTACCGACGGGACATAAGTAACTCTGTTACACCCCTACGCAGCTGCCTTCCTTCCTATTTGTGATGTACAAAAAGTTAGATACTTTAATCTTGTGTCAAATATTTGCTCAATATTATAATTTAAGATTTTGAAGTTAATTTGTTTCAAATTGTCCTTTTATAAATATTTCAATTTAAAGGTCAGCATGGACGTGTTAAATATGACAGATAACTGCTTTTTTGTTCTTAAATTTTCCATGGAATACTAACATCCTTTGTTTCAGTGTATTTCTTAACATTTCTGGCAAAAAGAATGAAAGAAAAAAAACATCGGGAGTGGAAAAAATCTTAAATGCAATTCGAGGCGTAAATATCTTTAACCAGTCTCGGACTTAATTGCCGGTTTCTGTTTTTGGTGCAAAACATACTATTTACCTGTCTTGTAACATACATATTGAAAGTACTTATTGTTACTATAAATATATTATAGCTTACGATGTTGGTTGATAAATATTTAAACTGCTTAATTACAATGGAAAATATTGTTGTGTATTTAAATATAATCAGACCACCCATCCATTTTACCGGTAAAATAACAGTTTTTTTTAATTATAACTAAAAGCAATAATACACAAATCAGCACAGCATAACTACCTATTTCAAATGTTTTTAATTTATTGACAGATGTAAGATTACTGGAACCCACAGTTTACAAGAAAGCATATTCTATTTTCACCATCCCAGCGAAAGGCAAATTTCGAGTTAACATCGTTTTCAACGTCTCTAACTCGCAAAATAACCACGTTACAATTTTAGCACCCACGAGTCAGCTAACGGTTAGCCTACAGGATACAAAACATTGACAATTGCGTCACAAGGTGAGGAACGCTTGCAACGCTACACATCGGGATATGTGAAATATTGACGTCTTACATAAGCGTGTGAAGTATGGGTATAACAGGCTATAAAAAAACTCTTAATTGTAAATACAACTTTATAAATATTATAGTTCATATTTTCAAAATACCTGTCATTTGACATGAAGTATAATAGCGAACATTGGGAATAAGTCTCTAATTTAGATTTAACTTTTCCGTGCTTAATTAAAAACCTCATACATCTCTTTATAAAGTTTTAATTAAATTTAATATTTAGTTTTTTTATTCTTTTACAACAGCAGCTAAGTGACGAGCTACTGAATCTTCCAGATTTTTGATGACAATATTACGCATATTGTGCGTTTTTGTAATTATCTTTTGGTATTCTTGCTTCATTGAGGAACTTGCAAGTGCTCAATCCGAATAAAAAGCGGTCACTGTGAGAATGATGGAGCATATTTTTGGTATTATACAACAGCAATTATTTTTCTTTTGGGAATATCTTAAAAGTCATAAGAAAACATTCTAGTAAAACCAATAAATTAAAAAATAAATTATAAGAAAAATTAGCGATCAAAAATTTGGTATATTCACTTACTGTTTTATTAAACGAAGAAAGCCCAACGGAATATTATATTTATTTTTTCACTACTAGACTGACATCTCTTTTTGAGTCGTGAAATTGTTTTTCTCTTAGTAACAGTCAATAATGGTTATTGTTGACCTAGAGATTAATTTTTTTGTAAATTTTCAAAGAAATTACATTTTTCTGGCAGCGAACTGCACATTTAGTGCTTCTTTATAGAAGTTTCCAAATCTACGGCTTTTAAAAAATTGCTTATTGGGTATCAATGTCAATCATAGATAAGTAAAATTAAGGTGAATATGGTTGTTAATTTGTGACTTTTATTACCCTAATTTCAAAATGAAGCTAATGCATTTAATTCGAGCGCTTAAAAATCAGTATCAGCCATTTTTGTAACGTGCTGGGCACTGGTAAATGCCATTGACTAATGGTTGTTTGAAATGTTGAGGATAATAAACCAAATGAGTGATAAAAAATTACATCAATGCCAAGGTGCATATTAAATTTTATTCGAAATCGAAAATTTGTGAAAATAAAAAAGAATATTTATTTTTATTGGTTATGTTTACATACCTGTTAGTCTGACACTCAATGTTGCTAATCTTGGAAATTGAAGTTATGTAAACAACACTCAGAGTTATGTGTTTTATATTAAACTTCATCGGAATTATTTAGTGCGTTCCTCTTGCACATATTTTTTGTCATTTTACGCACAATTTTTATTACGGATCGTACACCTGCCCAAACTATCTTGCACGTTCAATAGCTATCATAAAGTTAGAAATACTGCATTTACATAAAATCGTCGTAAAATGGATTACTTTATGCCTGTTTTTTAACTTTTAATGAAGATTTTTGTGCATTTTAGTGACAATATCAAATAAAATACTACCTATATTAGAAAACAAGTTACATAATAATTTGTTAACAGGCCTTATGAAACATGTTTTTTATACCTACTATTTTATCGAATGAGACAATTTTATAATTATAACAGATTTTTAACAAGCGAATTGTCAAAAACATAACTCGGTTTATTATCAGTTATGGTGGTAGCGCTTCCCGCTAATGTATTTTATTCACAAATGAAAATTCATTATTGACTGACAGCATTTTGAGGTAATATGTCATTCATCTGTCAGTTTTGAAAACAGTCATACTATCTCTAGAAAACAAAATCGCCAAAAACAGTACATTTATAAATATTCTTGGACGTGTAGTCAATGCCTTTATAGACTCATAAAAACACCGAAATAGAAAAACAATAAAAAAACAAAAAAGTATTCATGTCAAAATGCTTGTTATTATTAACACAAAATTCGTGAAATAGAATTTAAGAGCTAGTTGTGAAAAAATAGTATATTAAGACGTGTTTTTTGACAAGTGCGAAAAAAGTCCTTTATACTGTTTTTTTTTATATATTTTGCGTCTTTTATACATGTAGTATATTTAAAAAAAACTGCTATATAGCGTTGATTCTGATTTATGACGTTTGAAAATTTAAATGCCATCTGGTATGAACCTTCTAAAACACAAAATTTCGTATCGAAAAGAAGGCTCTGTAGATACGCGGTTAGGTTTCGTAATGACTTTATTATAAACACAAAATATAAAAATTATATATAAACTACGGGTTCTGAAGAATATTATTGTTCTAGCGACGAGAATTATATCCCTCGCTTCCCTCGGGATTATAATCTTTTCTGTCGGTCAATAATAATATTAAATAAAAAAAATTATAAAAATACTATTTAAAACTAGTATAGATATTTAACATTTTTATCTTATGATGACTTTTTGTATCACTGTATGTATACGAACAATTATGAGATTCGAGAGTGCTTAACTAGGTAAAATTTGCCTGAGCAATGTATTGTTCATAATTCCAAGTATGAAATATGAGTAATATTGTAATATAGTTTGCACTTCTTTATGGCACAGTTTTGGGCGCATAGTTTAATTTTTATATTTGCGTTATATTAGAAAATTACACTGTAGATTTTGCAACTATTGATACGATTATTACCTAGGTTAACACTAGTAGCAAAGCCATTTTTTATTACATTTATTAATTCTCAATACCATTTTTTTCAAAATAATTGTTATACAACTCTCTCTCTCTCTATATATATATATATATATATATATACATGTAACAGGTCATTTTCGAAGCACCGACTTTTGAAGCTCAAAGATATACTTTAATTTTATATAAAGAAATAGACGGAAAATAAAAAAATAAAATACCCCTATTTT
This sequence comes from Harpalus rufipes, assembly GCA_951394225.1. Taxonomy (NCBI): domain Eukaryota; kingdom Metazoa; phylum Arthropoda; class Insecta; order Coleoptera; family Carabidae; genus Harpalus; species Harpalus rufipes. The sequence goes on along the minus strand of OX596277.1, from coordinate 33,150,176 downwards.
TTTATTTTGTTCTTAATTAGTTTATTAAAATGTTATAATCATTTTTACAAGTGGTGCAGTATACGCACTTTTGAAGCACAATTTAGTGTATAGCAATATCAATAGATGTCAATGTAGTGTCGGTATTATAGGAATCTATAATTTATATTTGTAGTCACTTTAAATACAAAAAAATAAACGTCGAATTGAAAACGTGTCAATTGTAAATTATGTACTAAAATAGTTTTAATATTTTAGTTATAAAACAAGTAAATACATCAAAAACATTTATTTTCAAAGAAAATTTAATCAGAAATGTATGTAGTAATTGAATTACAATTGATTTATGAAAATTTATTCTAAATTACCAATAATAAAAATCATTTGCTAAATTATATAAAAACACATACAATTTGTCACGTGATATTTACGAAACACATATTTTTCAAAATTGATCTTTTCATTACATAATTTTTAATTGGAATTACATTGGACTGAGTTGAGAATGAAAAATTATTAATAATAACAACAATCTTTATTGACCATAGCCAAAGGCGGGTTTCAGTCAAAGGTGTTCTTCCACCCAACCATACATACAAAGAAATACAAATAATAAATTACCAGGATGATTTTTTTAGAAATTAGATATTACAAATAATAAATATAAGATTAGTACAACAAAAATAAACAATGTTAAGTGATAAACATGTCTATTACATGTCTACGAAAGGTATACAGGGTATCCCACATTAAGTGGCATACCATTGGGATCTCGGGAACTATAAGAGCTAAGAGATCAGTTAAAAGGGCAATGTTGTGCAGTTTTGAGGGCACATTCAGATTCCGCTGAAAAAAAATTAAAAACTCGACCAGTTTCAAAGTTATTAACAAAACTGAAAATCTCGATTTTAATAAATGTCAAATAACTCCGTAATTATAAATGATATAAAAAAATCATGTAAAAGTTACATGATTTAATAAGGCAAACTTAAAAATGATGTTAGAATAAAATTTAAGATGGAGGCTTCCAAGATATTAATAGCAACTTTCTTATTTAAATGGGTACCATATTGGATTTATGTTTTAAAAAAATACTTCTTTCCAATGGTGCAAGGATTATTGTGTTTTACTTTTGTTTTGTCACTAAAATCTTTATTTTTTTCGTTATTTTTCACTACATTTCGCGTTTTTTTAAAAGCATCTGTAATATTTATGTCATATAAATTATTTTAAGTAAATAAATTATTTTATTGTAACTAAAAATATTATGGTCAATAAAAATCATGTGTTTCAAAAACAAATTTTTTATGTCAGATACCTAGTCAAAGTACATAAACGTTACATTAAAAATATGGAAACAAAATTAAATTATGAACAGGATATGTATGAAATAGCTTAAGGAAAATAAAATACTATTTTGAAAAACTACTTACATTTTTGGCATAAAAACGCGAAATGTAATGAAAAATGACGAAAAAAAATAAGATTTTAGGGGCGAAACACAATAATAACCCATACACTATTGGAAGAGAAAAAATATTTTTTTCTCAAAGGAATCGGAATGAACACTCAAAAATGCACAACATTGCCCATTTAACCGACCTCGTAGCTCTTATAGTTTCCGAGATCCCAATGATATACCACTTAATTTAGGACATATTATGAGAATTTTCTCCTAATCATCTCCTATTATTCTCGTTATTAATCCATGGTTTTATTTGGGCAGATGTCCGTCTAGATAATTGGGGCAGACTTTTTTTGCATCTATTATATATTTTTCTTCTAGCAAGGTAAAATTTTCCAAATGTGCTTTAAATATTTCTCCGGTGTTCTCCAAGTAATCCGTCTGACAAACCTGTCTGTAACATAAAGATAACATATAAGAAATATGATAAACAATAGTAAAAATATGAATTTTCATTATAATAATAAAAATCTGTTGTGGCCAGCACAATACCTTCCGTCAATCCTGTATAAATTCCATACATAATTTTTCTTGCAAAAGATTCTAAATTTCCAGTAAAATTATTTTATAAACAAACTATTTAAATTGCACTTACCACTAACATCTTCTTCCTCTTTAGCTTTTCCCATTCGTTAGGAGTCGATATTTTTGCGTGTCGTTCTCATTCGGTTCTTTTTCTCTCAAGTCTTCCGCAATATAGTCCTTCCATCTTATCTTTGGTCTTTCTCTGCTTCTTCAACCTCCCATTATTAAACTACTCATTCTTGTTCAAATATAATTCTTTAATTCTCCTCATGACATGTTCAAACCAATGTAATCGTCTTTCTTGTATCTTTCTAGAAAATTGTAACACTAGAGTTATTTTATTACAGTATCTTTCCGTGTGTTCCCCAACATCTACTTCAACATCCTCATCTCTGCCACATTAATTTACTTTTTATTCATAGGTACTGACATCTGTCAATTTGAATTATATGAATATATTAGCAGTTTCCATGTTTAGCATAGCTGGCTGAATTATAAAATTTAATTTCTTTAAAATCCTTTAACTCTGTATCTATTGAATATGAAGTACAAAATGTAATCAAATCGTATAGAGAATAATATATTCTTTAAGTTATAATAATATTAAATGTCAATAAATCAATTTTCTGTTAAATTTTCAAATGAGGCTACTTCCGGTTCACCAATTATAACCAAAATCTAATCACTTGTTCTTCTGGATGTAAACTTGACGAATACGAAAAACAGACACACACACAGACACATACATACATACATACAGACATCATCGTAAAAATGGTAAAATCATATTATAGGGACCCTAAAACATGCTTATTCAGTAAAAACTCATCATTGAATTTTTTGATCAAAGACAATACCTTCCTTACCTAAAGGTGACGAAAGGTAAAAACTAAATATTATTTCGTAATAATAATGCAAATGAATGTTTTGGAGAAGTGACGTTAGTATGGACTGACTATATTTCTCCCGCTATCATACTGCTTACCAAGCTCGAGCCATAGTTACGTTACTATAATCCGCCTCCGAACTTATTTCTCGTGAAATACAAATTATTAATTGATTCAAAAATAATACAGACGATATTTAAATTTTTTGTCTAATATTTAAATATATAAATAAAAATTTGGTCACATACCACATATCCCGTTGCCTTATCTGTTTACCTCCATAAAACATGGGATTATAATAAATTGTAATAGTTTTACAATAAAAGTAATTAAAAATAATTTTACAATTGAACTGAACAGACTTTATCCGCTAATATGCGCAGAAGAAAATAAAATGCTGTTTTACTGCCAATAATGCCTTTTACTATCTTAAAAATGCCCAAAAATGCTTAATAATGCCTATATTGCTAATAATGCTCAATCATGCCAATTACTGCTGAAAAATGCCGTAATGCCACAAAAATGTACACCGGATGCCACTGCTGGATGATCCCTGGCTCCCTCCTTATTTATTCCTACCCCATTGTACCTACAGTTAATATTCTAACCGGCGATTGTAAAACTGGCCCTTAATGTTTTAAATTCAATACTATGTACCGTAAATATTAAATCGTAACCAAGATTTTTTTACGTTTATTTTCGGTTAACCAATGGTTACTGAATTATGAATATTGTTTGCGGAACGATTTGACCTTGAGATTGAACTGCTACGTTAAGCAGACAGATGTGGCAGATGACAGTTGACATTTGACAGTATTACATTAACACATTTTGTGAATTTGAGACCTGTTGTACATAATTAGTATAATGCAGCGACAAATTATTAAAGAGTTATTATTTTCCTGAAATGATAATGAATAAGGTTAATTATAAAGCATGTAATGAATAATATAAATACACACCATTCTGAAGTTTTATGAAGATACGTATATATTTATTGCTTTATAAATTAATCAAAACAAACTTGCCAAAAAAATACAACTGGTTGTCATTGCGCATCAGAATGCAAGTGGAGAGGGGATAATAACCACAAAACAACCATGTCTCAAGCTCGGTTGATTTGGTTAGCAAAATCAGTAACCATATTTCAGCAACCGTGTTCCGTAAATATATTTTTTTCAGAAATTTTATATTTTCGGAACAACAAACAAGATGTTGGTTATGATTTGATATTTACGGTACATTGTACATATAAATAAATGAACTTGTCCCAGATCTACTTGGACTTGGTCATACAGTCGATGCGACTATGCAAGATCTCGCTGGCATAATCACTTCGAGGAATCACGTTAATATAATGCGCATTACTTACCCTGACATTGTTTATATGTAAAATCGTGAATAGTAGAAGAATACTGTTTTAACTCTACAAAAACTATTCGTAGAGTTGTTACTTGAATTCGTATCAAGTAGGCTTGATGAAACACACCTGCGTATGACCAACAGTGTCCCCTCCATCTAAGAATACAGCGGTTGTGGCGCAATTCTGTTTAAATTTTAAGTTAGTAGTCGCATCAAAAACAACACATGTGTACAATAGATTATAATAAATACTAAATATTTATGAAATAATAAATAACAAATTAATTTTATATTTACATTAGATATATATGAAACTTTTAAACCATAATTTGTTCATTTCATTACTCTTTTTCTTATGATGAGTGTTGTCAGTTATCATTTGTATGAATGAAATGTTATTTTACAAAAAAATATTATCAAATTGTTATTATTATTGCCCAATCACGCATTATACAGATATTTTTAACCATGAATTTTTATACAAATTGATCGATTAGTTTTCATAAAGTAGTGAAAACAAAACCAGTGTGCAGGGTGTGGTTGTGACAAATATGCTAGAATTTAAGTGTAGTTATACTAAAACAATAATAAACAAATGGCACTTGTTATTCTACTATAAATAATACTACAAATCTCTTAAACCCATATTAGAGGAATATAAAAGTATTCCTTTAATATGCGCTGTTTTGAATTGTTATTTTACAATAAATATTAACAAACGGTTATTTTTATTGCCCAATTACGCTTTGTATATATATATTTTCACCATTAATACATTTATTTACTTATATTTGAATTTACACAACCATAATAACTAAAACAATACCTTATTAATAACAATAGTAATAACAATTCATAGTGGTCTGATGGATTAAATAGTTTAGTGTTAACATGTGTGAATTGTTAACTAATTCTAATAAAATAGATATTGTAAAATGCGTATTAGAAAAGTTTAGAGCATTCTAAGCCATAAATTTGTGAATTTAACGTTCCTTATAACAGAGCTTTGTTTTCTGTTGCAAAAAACTCCGCCAAATTGTATGCCGACATATAATTATTTTACTCGTAGAAAATTTTGTTTTAAATATTGCCGCAAATTAACAATCACGAATGTACCCGATCATCTACGCGAGTATGTCCGACAGTGGAAGACAGCTCAGTACACTGCGTATGCCGCACAGATGAAAATTAAATTACTGGGCGGAGACTAATTGCGCTGTACAGTTTGCGCAGGTACAGAAACTAGAATTCATGTGTCGCTGTCGCTGAAATTTATAGTAAATAATCCATGACTATGTTTTTATATTATCTAATACCTATTCAGTAATATCTATTTATTAAAATTTGTTAACAATTTTGTGAATATCAAAATTATATTTAAAAAAATGCAAATTATTGAACTGATAATAATAATAATTTTTATTGACTATTTTACAATACATATTGTTTATAGGACGTCAAAGAAATACGAGTAGAATATAACAATAAATTGTAAATAAAGTATGTTTCATGTCAAGATATTTATATTATGAGTATAAAAGTAGTTTTTAGATGATTTTGAATTTCTTTAGTTCTAAAGGTGTTCAATTTCAGGTAGTCTATTATAAAGATGATGTGTTTTGCGTGCAGCAAAGTAATTTTTAATAGTACATCTGTATAAATATTAAGTATTTCTTTATTAAAATCCCTATTATAGTATTTTTAAACAATTTAGAAGGGAACACACGTTCGTCCTAATGTTCATACATCGTCCTGCTCATTGCTTGTTTCATTCGGTTTCATAACGTTCAAACCTTGACCACGAAGTTGGCGCAGATGAACTTCGCGCGCTTACAATTTAAAAACTACACTTCGGAGTAGACCTGTGCGCCGACGAGGGTCAAGGCGGCGGCGGCGAATTGTTAAAAAAATAGCGGCGGTGGCGGCGCGCCGGCGTATGTGCTTTATTTTTTGACGGCGGCGGCGTATTTGATATGTCGGCGGCGCGCCGGCGTTTTAATACAAAAACTGGAATGATTTACTCAATCATACCTACATAAAACGTAAACTTAAAATGAAATAGGTGAGAATTATGTTAATAATTTAGCGCACTAGTGTAAATTATATCACATACCACATTTTTTCTTTACAAATATCAATTATTGTGTATGAATATAATTTAGTTTACGGAGAGTGGTGATAATGAACTTCGTTTCTAAACATTTTTACAATACACTCGTTCCGTATTAATGGCAATGGGAACTTCGTTATTATTTTTGTTTAATTGTAAATAAACAAAGTGTTCTCAAATCATACTTTTATATTAACTTGAAATGTCCTTCTGATTTTGGTTTGTAAAATATATATTTTTGATATATTCCTTTACACAGTTTTCCATTTTATGAACTACTGAAGATGTTTGGCACAAATTTGTTGATCTGTTAAAAGTTGTCATTGTATATGTACAGTCAGTGTTCCCTCCCAAACTTTAAAAGTGATTTATCCCTCCAAACACTCTAACAAAATTCAAATATTTTCACTATTAATTGATTACTTACATATAACAAATACATAAACAATAATTCTAGCAAATAAAAAACAAATAGTAATTCTAAAAAAAAACATTTTTTAGTCTCTGGTCTTCATCTACTATTTATTTATAAGTGAATACATACTTTTAGCATGTTTTTGAATGTGATCGGGGCCCACATTAAATATGCAGCAGTTAAAGTCACTACGTCGGTATAGGAGATTACTATATTATACCAGAACGATTTTTGCATGGCGAATGTTTAAATATTTTCTAAATTTTATATATAAGAAAATTACCACAAAATTGAAAAAAATCCCTCAATCCCTGGTAATACTTAAAAATCCTACGATTTGGGAGCACTGCGTGTACAGTACAGATGACAGATCAGAAAAGCAGTAAGCAGTCTTGGAAATCACAAGAAAAAATATTTCTGTACATTAATATTTACGATTAATATGAATGTATTTACTGAAAATATAATCATTTATAATATTATAATGACGAGAACAACGACGGCGCGTCGTACAACAGATAGGCGGCGCGCCGGTAGTTGAAACGTCGGCGGCGGCGGCGTGGCGCGGCGGCGCACAGGTCTACTTCGGAGTACAAAATGAACCTGAAAATTACTTTTTGAATCGGAAAAGGTAGAATTGTTAGTATTTTTTGTTTAAACTTTGTACTGCAGAGTGTACTTTTTAAATTGTGAGCGCACGAAGTTCATCTTCATAGTTAAGATTTGAACATTATGAAACTGAACGAAACAAGAAATGAACAGGGCGATGTATAAACATTATGACGCTGCATACCTAGCCATTTAGAAAATATCACGTAAATTTTTTAAACAATGGCGGTTAAATAGCCGAAACAATTCAGTTATATTCTCCAAGAATACACAGTGAAAAATATTTGCTTTTTTAGACACATACATACATTTTTACACAATAAAAATGTTTAATCCCCATTAGCCATAGCATTTTTACACAATTTAGAAAGTATCACGTAAATTGTTTAAACAATGGCGGTTAAATAGCCGAAACAATTCAGTTATATTCTCCAAGAATACACAGTGAAAAATATTTGCTTTTTTAGACACATACATACATTTTTACACAATAAAAATGTTTAATCCCCATTAGCCATAGCATTTTTACACAATTTAGAAAGTATCACGTAAATTGTTTAAACAATGGCGGTTAAATAGCCAAAACAATTCAGTTATATTCTCCAAGAATACACAGTGAAAAATATTTGCTTTTTTAGACACATACATACATTTTTACACAATAAAAATGTTTAATCCCCATTAGCCATAGCATTTTTACACAATTTAGAAAGTATCACGTAAATTGTTTAAATAATGACGGTTGAGTACCGAAAACAATTGAGTTATATTCTCTAAGGGCCGCTATTCTCACTTCCGAATAAAGCTAAAGATAAATTTAACCTTCGGATAAATATTTTTGTTGTCTTTTCACTTGCAAATAAATTTACTCGAAAGAATAACATCTGTTATTCGCGGAATAAGTTATTCGCTAGTTAGGTAGCGAATAAAGGGTTTATTCGTAAGTACATTACATTTCTACATAGTGCAGATTATTAATAAAGTGGATATATTAAATATTTTTAATGATTCTGATGATTGTTTGAACTATGAATGAATAAATAATGCGAGAAATCGAAAACGCACGATCAGATATAGTCAAATTTTTTGACTCTGTCGGGTACAGTAATAAAACTATAAATGAACTATAAATATCGCAATTATGATAAAGCGGTATATCCTTTACTTTCTGTAGTATAATACTGTTTGGCTTCGGCCCATATTTTTGAGCCGCTCTATTCTTGCATTGAATCAAACGTCTACCAGGTATGTATAGGAAAATAGCCTTACAGTCCTTTAACATAAATAAATAGAGCGGCTCAAAAATATGGGCCGAAGCCAAACAGTATTATACTACAGAAAGTAAAGGATATACCGCTTTATCATAATTGCGATATTTATAGTTCATTTATAGTTTTATTACTGTACCCGACAGAGTCAAAAAATTTGACTATATCTAATCGTGCGTTTTCGATTTCTCGCATTATTTATTCATTCATAGTTCAAACAATCATCAGAATCATTAAAAATATTTAATATATCCACTTTATTAATAATCTGCACTATGTAGAAATGTAATGTACTTACGAATAAACCCTTTATTCGCTACCTAACTAGCGAATAACTTATTCCGCGAATAACAGATGTTATTCTTTCGAGTAAATTTATTTGCAAGTGAAAAGACAACAAAAATATTTATCCGAAGGTTAAATTTATCTTTAGCTTTATTCGGAAGTGAGAATAGCGGCCCTTAGAGAATATAACTCAATTGTTTTCGGTACTCAACCGTCATTATTTAAACAATTTACGTGATACTTTCTAAATTGTGTAAAAATGCTATGGCTAATGGAGATTAAACATTTTTATTGTGTAAAAATGTATGTATGTGTCTAAAAAAGCAAATATTTTTCACTGTGTATTCTTGGAGAATATAACTGAATTGTTTCGGCTATTTAACCGCCATTGTTTAAACAATTTACGTGATACTTTCTAAATTGTGTAAAAATGCTATGGCTAATGGGGATTAAACATTTTTATTGTGTAAAAATGTATGTATGTGTCTAAAAAAGCAAATATTTTTCACTGTGTATTCTTGGAGAATATAACTGAATTGTTTCGGCTATTTAACCGCCATTGTTTAAACAATTTACGTGATACTTTCTAAATTGTGTAAAAATGCTATGGCTAATGGGGATTAAACATTTTTATTGTGTAAAAATGTATGTATGTGTCTAAAAAAGCAAATATTTTTCACTGTGTATTCTTGGAGAATATAACTGAATTGTTTCGGCTATTTAACCGCCATTGTTTAAAAAATTTACGTGATATTTTCTAAATGGCTAGGTATGCAGCGTCATAATGTTTATACATCGCCCTGTTCATTTCTTGTTTCGTTCAGTTTCATAATGTTCAAATCTTAACTATGAAGATGAACTTCGTGCGCTCACAATTTAAAAAGTACACTCTGCAGTACAAAGTTTAAACAAAAAATACTAACAATTCTACCTTTTCCGATTCAAAAAGTAATTTTCAGGTTCATTTTGTACTCCGAAGTAGACCTGTGCGCCGCCGCGCCACGCCGCCGCCGCCGACGTTTCAACTACCGGCGCGCCGCCTATCTGTTGTACGACGCGCCGTCGTTGTTCTCGTCATTATAATATTATAAATGATTATATTTTCAGTAAATACATTCATATTAATCGTAAATATTAATGTACAGAAATATTTTTTCTTGTGATTTCCAAGACTGCTTACTGCTTTTCTGATCTGTCATCTGTACTGTACACGCAGTGCTCCCAAATCGTAGGATTTTTAAGTATTACCAGGGATTGAGGGATTTTTTTCAATTTTGTGGTAATTTTCTTATATATAAAATTTAGAAAATATTTAAACATTCGCCATGCAAAAATCGTTCTGGTATAATATAGTAATCTCCTATACCGACAAGGTTAAATGGAACCCCTAGTGGCGCGCGTTCGAACGTTGGTCAGAACGCTGACAAATAAATTTAATTATTTAAACAGCAAAATTATAAAAATAATCATTTTTTTTGTTAAAATCATGAAGAAGATAGTTAAGCTTTATTCTTCATCATACGATATATATGATAGTTTCAGTCAAATTATAGATAATTGGGAAAATATGTATATTTTTTAAATTTTAATTAATTACTCCAAAACCAAATCAACAATTTTTTATTTTTTTTAGTATGTTTTGTGTACATATCCCACCAACCCACATATACAATTTAATTAAAATTGAGCAGCACAATTTTGTGTAATTAAAGAAAAAGTGCCATTTTTGGTACAAAAGCTAACATAAAAATTAATATTTCAAAAACAGAATCAACAATTTTTTTAATTTTTACTTATGTTAAGTAGGGGAGCGCACTATATCTACATTATTTTTTTTAACAAATTTAAGCAGTACAGTTTTTTGTTACAAGACAAAGTTTGACAAAAATAAGGCGTTTCTAACTTTTTCTTTGAAACGTAAATGAAAATTGCAATTTTACAATTTTTACTACAAAATATATTATATTACCTTCAACATAGATATTTTATAAAGTTTAATAATGTACCTGGTACTTGTAAAAAAATTATTATAAAGTCACAGAAATTTTCATAATTCCTGTGCAAGTACCAGGCGCCACGAGTAGCTAAGTGAGTAGTAGTTGTACTACTAATACAATATTACCGGCTATCTTGTTTCTAATGCCGCGAACAGCAAGTTACTTTAAAACCGTATTATTACCAATTTAAAATGGTTATGAAAATGTGGTGACCGCGACCCCGGAACATACGACTTAACATGTAAAAACATACTGTTGTAATTTCCTTCTTCCCTAATTATTTTAGGTAAAAATGCTTCAAATAAAAGTTATAGAGAATAAAATTCTGCTTCTAAAATTTATTTAGTAAGATTATTTTGACGAATAAAGCTTATAATTATTTAAAAAAATGCATTTATAAATATATATACACATATATATAATTTTTTAATCAATAAGAAAAATACGTATTTATAACAATTTATTGTCATTACAGTACCTATTAAATAATAGCTTTCATACAATTATTAAATGAATGCAGTTACAAACAAAATTAGTTCACTTTTTATTTGTTTATTGACTTCAGATCCAATACATGTACGGGTACACAAAAGTATAATTATTGTTTTGGACTGGTAAATTATAATCATATTTGAAAAATATTATATTTCTTTGAAAATAATCATCCTTTAAAATTTTCCTAATCCCAACCTTGTCAAATCCCCAGCAAAATATCCAGCCATCCAGCTGTGAAGGGTCGGGCCGCTATTTCACAGGTAATGTCATGTGCATATACTTGACACAAGGCATAAAACTATTTATGCATAAATTATGGTAACTACTATTATAATATTAGCTATTTATTGTTTTCCATTACTTTATCAATTAACATAAATTTTACAGTATTTAACAATAAATCATTTTTTGGTTAAAGTTCTATATTTTATTTTGTAATATGTTTGATTGGTTTTTTTCTAAACTAGTAGTTTTTTAGCCCTTGGTCCCAATTAAATATGTAATACATGTATTTGTATGTAAAGTTGTACCCCGACACAAATTCGACATACGCGATTTTTGTCGGTCCCACCTATCGCGTAACTTCTGGGTATTACTGTATTCGATTTTACCCCTAATTTCACAGAATTGTTTACAACGAAATTTCATCGTACCGAAAATTTATTGGGAAGGGTAAATATCCTTCCTAACGAATATTCAGTTTAGTTTGTCGTCGTACAGTGGTGTTATCGTTTTATTATATTGGCGGCACAATGGGTGACAACTTGCCTCGCAATTTATCTTATTTTGCACCTCGTTAAATGATGTACCAAACAGAAAATATAAAGTAATGTAATACATTTTTATGGCTACCATAATATCTCTCGCTGATATGTACCGCCCGCCTACCATAGATAAGGGAGGTATAGAAATCGTGAAAAAATCATATATCGAAATTTTCATAAATAAGTAAATTTAAAGGTCTATGGGATTAGATATCATCAATTTCGCAATAATGTCTATGTGTATATGGGTGTGTGTGTGTGTGTTTAAGAATTTATACACATTAGTATTGAACACCAATAAAGTTGAGAGTTGAGTATCACTTAAAACTCTAAAAATTGATGTCATTTTTCACATATGTTGGCATATTATCTGTATTAATTAATTTAAAAATTTGAAAATTAGTATAAGTAGGTAAGAATGTATACAGAGTGACACTGAAAAGGCGGGCTAGTCAAAATAACTTTTTCATTTATAATTATTTTTTAATTCTCCTTGCATATTTGTAAACTAGGCTTAGGGGCTCACAAATCATGGTATTTGATATGATGGTAGCCCTTCCAGTTTAACCGGAAATGATATTAACTTTCATATTTCAAATGGAACATTCTATATGTTTTTATATACATATTTGGAATCTATGTAAATTACGAATTCAACAATATCATTGAAGTGCATTTGTGTTGAAGAAATAAATTACAAATACGTATGAGACAATTATGAATAATTAACCAGGTAAGTCTTATCAGGTAGGCTGTGATAACAAATTGATCATTTTTTGTAACAAAATATGAAATCTTACAAAAATAATTTACTATTTAAACAATTAACTTAAACATTACTTAATATTATCTCAACTATTTTCACAGCTTGCCTAATTAATGGCTTACCAGGTTAAATATTCATAATTTTCTCTTACGTTTTTATAGTTCATTTCTTCAATAAAAATGTACTTTAAGTATATCGTTGTATTCGTAATTTTACTTAGATTCCAAATGTATAAAAATATAAAGGTTGCCTCATTTCAAATATGAAAGTTAATGTCACTTCCCGTCAAATTGGAAGCGCTACCATCATGCCAAATACCATAATTTCTGAGCCCGTAAACCTAGTTTACAAATATGCAAAGAGAATTAAAAAATAATTATAAATAACAAAGTAAGTTATTTTGAGTGGCCCGTTTTTCAGTGTCAGCCTGTATAAAAGAAAGTTTGTTTCATTATTTTTTTAAATTTCTTTTAAACAAGTTATTGAGTTTCAAACTCGACTGACTATAATTATTTTCCCGATAGTAAGCAAGTTTTGTCAGGAGTACCCCAAAACATTGAAATACGTGCTATAGAAATTGTGCAGTAAGATTTGTGCTCGCTAAAGCTACGTGCTTCAGGCAATGAGTATAATTCACCGAACTTGCCCGAAAGTTTCCGAATCCCAGAGTATGCTTGCCACCTCTAGCTTTACCTTACACTCAGCACTGACTGAGCCACAGCCTTCTCTAATATACAAGCCATGCTGTTCGAATGGCAACAGCGCAAAATCTGTTTTCGGTGTTCTTACCGTCATACTGGATCACCGCTGTATCGCTTGTATTTATAGAAACAAATACACATAATTATTTTATACATATTTATTACGTACTAAATCCTACATTTAATTTTAATACTGTAGTGTACAGAAATATATTATTTGTATTAAAATTACAATTACTTCTTAAAAGTATGTACCTAGTTTCCTTTTCTTATTTTTTGGACATGATTCTATATTTTTCGTTGCTCATGTTTGCAATTATTTTTATTTTTTACATAATTGTTAAGCAATATGTTGGCAAAAACACTACTTAACATATTCATAATATGTATATAGCCCTTACCACAAACACAAATATTGCGAAAATCGTCAGAATAGAAATCATTTTTCAGACTGAGAATGCTCAGTTCGCATAATAAATTTTGTTGATGCTTACATCTAAGAAATTTATATTCTAAATCATTATCATTAATAATGTATTGCAAGATAGCATACATGTGTATAAATATTATCATTACAATTGTGGGTGATTTCTCGACTGTGATGTGATTAGGTGTTAACAATTACTCGAAAATTCAGTCAAACAGTATTTATTCTTACTAAACTAACGTTTCGGTGCATCCTTGCACCTTCTTCAGGGTAGTAAGATCTTACAAATTGTTACAAATCATGTACACAAAATACATTCGTACAAACATTCAGTTAATTTATTAAACATCGTACAAAAAATTCAAAGAGCAAATGGATGCGCTAAGATCTTACTACACTGAAAAAGGTGCAAGGGTGCACCGAAACGTTGGTTTAGTAAGAATAAATGCTGTTTCATGAAACTTTCGAGTAATTGTGAACACCTAAATATCATTACAGCCTCTTTTTACAAATGTTTAAGGTATATTCATTATCCACGGACGGTACTGCATTTTCCAACAGCTTTGGTTGCCTAAGAAACAATTGATGATTATGTTCCATCACTTTTATTCAATAATTTATCATATTTAATAATATCACCTTCTGAAAAATGTTTTGCACACACTACTGATGTAGACGTAGGGGTTCATTGTTTTCGTGGAATAGCTTTAATCCATTTTTTGTATAATTCAGGATTCTTTGGAAAACTAAAAGTAGCTTGATAATCTTCTTTTTTTAATTGCGAACTATAGTTCGATTTTCAACCTGGTACACATCAGTGATGAGGCATTTACCTATACAATAATGCAAAAGATGTAATAAAATATTTTAATATTAGACATTGTAGCTCACTGTATGCATTTTACGATCAGCAAAGATTACTTTACAAGTTTTGTTTAATTAGTAAATAAAATCCTTTAGAAACTTCTCGTATGTTATTGAAAGTTATGTTTTTCACTCTTAATTTGTTATTTAATTCAAGAATATTTTTTACATAGTAAGACAACATCGTTGGAAATTATAAAATTGAACAAAACATACTTTTTTGGGTGCACATCAGTGATGAGGCATTTACCTATACAATAATGCAAAAGATGTAATAAAATATTTTAATATTAGACATTGTAGCTCACTGTATGCATTTTACGATCAGCAAAGATTACTTTACAAGTTTTGTTTAATTAGTAAATAAAATCCTTTAGAAACTTCTCGTATGTTATTGAAAGTTATGTTTTTCACTCTTAATTTGTTATTTAATTCAAGAATATTTTTTACATAGTAAGACAACATCGTTGGAAATTATAAAATTGAACAAAACATACTTTTTTGGGTTTTACTCAAAAATAAATACAAAAATACAATGCACATACGAGTCGACGCGCGCAAATCTTCGACAGTAGAACTCTCAACAGCGTTGTCAAGTGTCAGCAGCACGGCTTGTATGTTAGAGAAGGCTGTGACTGAGCTATTGGGATTATTTATGTGAATGAATTTACAAGTTTTAAAAAATAAACAAATCATTGGAAGGTTCAGTGAAAACAGTGAATCCATTGAACGGTTCATTTTGTGTGTTCTGTGTTCATTTTGTGTAATATGTTTACCACGGGAGGGCAGCATATTTAATTTATTTGTTTACATATTCCATTTATGTATTATTTATTTTTTATTTATGAATTAATTACGAATTGTAATACATTTTTATAAGATTCACTCGATCGTTAGCATTTAAGAAATTCATTTTGACACGAATATTTGATATAAACAAAACAAAAAACCAAACAATGAACACATTGTTGACAC
The DNA here is from genome assembly GCA_951394225.1 of Harpalus rufipes. NCBI lineage: Eukaryota > Metazoa > Arthropoda > Insecta > Coleoptera > Carabidae > Harpalus > Harpalus rufipes. The sequence continues at coordinate 33,134,282 of OX596277.1, read as the reverse complement.
AAAAGAAAAATACTTTAAATATTTTTTTATAGAAGAAGCTTAATTCTAAATTATTGTAATTGGAAATATAAGATAGATATTGAAATGGATAACAATATTTTATAAATAAAAAAATTGGTTTTAACAATGATAAAAATTGATTACAATAATCAAAATATGGATTTAATAAAAATGCATAATTCTTTTTTTTTATCCTAATAATACATGATAATAACACAATGATTATGTGTATGTTTTGTATTTTTGGCACACCCAGCAATGGGTAATATGCCGTGATGATATTTTTATTTATAAACAAACTATTGTTATGTATATGTACTTTTGCAATAAAAATATCGTATTAAATTATTGCAAACTAATATAAAATAAAATTGAACGATATTTTAGAGATATTTATATAATGGCGATATAGTATGTATCTATTTTTAAACATTTTTTATATTTCTGAAATATATTGTTTTGATTTCAACTTTTTTAAAATTTCAAAGTGAAGAATAAGGATTATTACTTGCGTATTCTTTGAATTTTGGTTTATGTTTTGGATATAAGTATGGCAATTGTCCAACAGTTACAACTAGCAAATATAAAGGTTTCTTCTATATCGACGTGCTATAAAATAATGCCTACTAGCGCTCGCCTCGGACTTGAAACAAATTACTGAGGGGTCACAGTTAACGTTAACTGCTGCATATTTAATGTGGGCCCCGATCACATTCAAAAACATGCTAAAAGTATGTATTCACTTATAAATAAATAGTAGATGAAGACCAGAGACTAAAAAATGTTTTTTTTTAGAATTACTATTTGTTTTTTATTTGCTAGAATTATTGTTTATGTATTTGTTATATGTAAGTAATCAATTAGTAGTGAAAATATTTGAATTTTGTTAGAGTGTTTGGAGGGATAAATCACTTTTAAAGTTTGGGAGGGAACACTGACTGTACATATACAATGACAACTTTTAACAGATCAACAAATTTGTGCCAAACATCTTCAGTAGTTCATAAAATGGAAAACTGTGTAAAGGAATATATCAAAAATATATATTTTACAAACCAAAATCAGAAGGACATTTCAAGTTAATATAAAAGTATGATTTGAGAACACTTTGTTTATTTACAATTAAACAAAAATAATAACGAAGTTCCCATTGCCATTAATACGGAACGAGTGTATTGTAAAAATGTTTAGAAACGAAGTTCATTATCACCACTCTCCGTAAACTAAATTATATTCATACACAATAATTGATATTTGTAAAGAAAAAATGTGGTATGTGATATAATTTACACTAGTGCGCTAAATTATTAACATAATTCTCACCTATTTCATTTTAAGTTTACGTTTTATGTAGGTATGATTGAGTAAATCATTCCAGTTTTTGTATTAAAACGCCGGCGCGCCGCCGACATATCAAATACGCCGCCGCCGTCAAAAAATAAAGCACATACGCCGGCGCGCCGCCACCGCCGCTATTTTTTTAACAATTCGCCGCCGCCGCCTTGACCCTCGTCGGCGCACAGGTCTACTCCGAAGTGTAGTTTTTAAATTGTAAGCGCGCGAAGTTCATCTGCGCCAACTTCGTGGTCAAGGTTTGAACGTTATGAAACCGAATGAAACAAGCAATGAGCAGGACGATGTATGAACATTAGGACGAACGTGTGTTCCCTTCTAAATTGTTTAAAAATACTATAATAGGGATTTTAATAAAGAAATACTTAATATTTATACAGATGTACTATTAAAAATTACTTTGCTGCACGCAAAACACATCATCTTTATAATAGACTACCTGAAATTGAACACCTTTAGAACTAAAGAAATTCAAAATCATCTAAAAACTACTTTTATACTCATAATATAAATATCTTGACATGAAACATACTTTATTTACAATTTATTGTTATATTCTACTCGTATTTCTTTGACGTCCTATAAACAATATGTATTGTAAAATAGTCAAATAGTTCATTTATAGTTTTATTACTGACAGAGTCAAAAAATTTGACTATAGCGACCTAACCACACACATCAAGGAATTTTTTGACAGATTCCGATTATGAAAACAAACTGTTCTTATTTTATTATTACAAATTACGGTTCGTATTTGATCTCAAACAGTGCATACATAGGTAAATCCCTTCTTGGGTAAATCCTGACATTTGATGCTGGTAAAATATTTTCGGAGTTTGAATATGTATTTTTATACAATGATCATTACTTCGAACTGAAAGGAATATACAAAAATTATAAGGACAATTTTACAATATACATATAATTTTGTTTACCGAGTATGATTACTGCAATATATTACTTGTTAAACTACACTGTCCCGGGGCTAAAAATGCAGAATGATATAGATGACATTAAGGATGTCAAACAAAATTTTGACAAGCAAGTACAGGTACAGATTCATTTTTTTTGACACATTTTCATCCTTGTCTGCTTAACGTGACTACGCAAAACTCCATCCTTCTCCACTGACACAAATTCACTCTGCAAAGTTACCAATTCACGAATGTTAAAATTATTCGGCAGATAGCTATTTGTTTTTGTCAAATGTGTGAAAAGACTCAATGGAGTTATTCGTTGGATAAATATATAGAATAAATTTATTTAACGAATACTTATTCAAAACTTTATTCGGAAGTGAAAATACCGGGCCTAAGAATACCTAATGAAAAACAATTTTTTTTGACACATACATACATTTTTACACAATAAAAATGTTTAATTCCTATTAGCCATAGTATTTTTAAAAAATTTAGAAAGTATCACGTAAATTGTTTAAACAATGACGGTTAAATAATGGAAACAATTGAGTTATATTCTCTAAGAATACCTAATGAAAAATATTTGCTTTTTTAGACACATACATACATATTTACATAATAAAAATGTTTAATCCCCATTAGCCATTTTATTTTTAAACAATTTAGAAAGTATCACGTAAATTGTTTAAACAATGGCGGATAAATAAAGGAAACAATTGAGTTATATTCTCTAAGAATACCTAATGAAATATATTTTCTTTTTTAAACACATACAGTAGAACCTCCATTATCCGAGTCGCAATTATCCGAGCTCCGGATTAACCGAGTCAATCTAAAGACCCAACATGCGAGGTACGCACGTCTATGATCCGCAATTTTGTTAATGGACATTGCTCCCTCTCACCCTGGGGAAGAACTTCACGTAAGCGACATTGTTGTAAAAAAAATTCCTCCAAATGTAACCAATGGACCAAGGCGTCATCGAAAACATTAAAAAAAAATTATAGGCGTTTATATCTTGAACATGTATTAGAATACACAGAAAAAGAAGAGGATATTATCAGTGGGATAAGAAAGATTACACTGAAAAATGTTATTTACTGGGTAAGCCAAGCTTGGGATTCTGTACGTGGTTCCACTATTAAAAAATCTTGGTCGAAAGTTATTGATATTGAGAACTATGACAGTGAAGATGATATTCCATTAAATGAATTGGCTTTGAAATGGAGAAGCCGTGGAGAAATGTCCTCTTCAAATTTTGACAGCGAGACAGAAGAAGAAGAACAAAATTTATTTGAATTAATGCAAAACTTAAAAGGTTGCGAAAATGTGACAAGACAAGACGTTGTTGAATGGGTTACAGCAGATGATTTAGAAGAAGAAATGAGTGTTGAAGAACTAACGAATGCTTTTCAGGAAACCGAAAAATCAGATGACGACGACGACGAAGCTGTGGATGAACAGCCTCCCACTAAGATCTCCCATCAAGAAGGTTTTGCTTCTCTGGAAAAAGCTCTGAGGTATATCGCACAACAATCAGAGGCAACCCCAGCGGATTTGCTTCTTCTTAACAGATGGAGAAACATGGCAGCGAGAAAAAGATGCAATATGAAACAGCAGCGCATAGATAACTATTTCAATGTTTTATAATATACATACATACTTATTTACATGTTAAAAACGTTAATAAACCGTTTAAAGTACATTTGTGTTTATTTTTTTAATGAATAAAAAATAAATCCGGATTATCCGAGTTTTCAGGTATCCGAGGAGGGTGTCCCCCACGTTACCTCGGATAACCGGGGTTCTACTGTACATACATATTTACATAATAAAAATGTTTAATCCCCATTAGCCATTTTATTTTTAAACAATTTAGAAAGTATCACGTAAATTGTTTAAACAATGGCGGATAAATAAAGGAAACAATTGAGTTATATTCTCTAAGAATACCTAATGAAAAATATTTGCTTTTTTAGACACATACATACATATTTACATAATAAAAATGTTGAATCCCCATTAGCCATTTTATTTTTAAACAATTTAGAAAGTATCACGTAAATTGTTTAAACAATGGCGGATAAATAAAGGAAACAATTGAGTTATACTCTCTAAGAATACCTAATGAAAAATATTTGCTTTTGTAAACACATACATACATATTTACATAATAAAAATGTTTAATCCCCATTAGATATTTTATTTTTAAACAATGTAGAAAGTATCACGTAAATTGTTTAAACAATGGCGGATAAATAAAGGAAACAATTGAGTTATATTCTCTAAGAATACCTAATGAAAAATATTTGCTTTTTTAGACATATACATACATATTTACATAATAAAAATGTTTAATCCCCATTAGCCATTTTATTTTTAGACAATTTAGAAAGTATCACGTAAATTGTTTAAACAATGGCAGATAAATAAAGGAAACAATTGAATTATATTCTCTAAGAATACCTAATGAAAGATATTTGCTTTTTTAGACACATACATACATATTTATATAATAAAAATGTTGAATCCCCATTAGGCATTTTATTTTTAAACAATTTAGAAAGTATCACGTAAATTGTTTAAACAATGGCGGATAAATAAAGGAAACAATTGAGTTATATTCTCTAAGAATACCTAATGAAAAATATTTACTTTTTTAGACATACACATACATATTTACATAATAAAAATGTTTAATCCCCATTAGCCATTTTATTTTTAAACAATTTAGAAAGTATCACGTAAATTGTTTAAACAATGGCGGATAAATAAAGGAAACAATTGAGTTATATTCTCTAAGAATACCTAATGAAAAATATTTGCTTTTTTAGACACATACATACATATTTACATAATAAAAATGTTGAATCCCCATTAGCCATTTTATTTTTAAACAATTTAGAAAGTATCACGTAAATTGTTTAAACAATGGCGGATAAATAAAGGAAACAATTGAGTTATATTCTCTAAGAATACCTAATGAAAAATATTTACTTTTTTAGACACATACATACATATTTACATAATAAAAATGTTTAATCCCCATTAGCCATTTTATTTTTAAACAATTTAGAAAGTATCACGTAAATTGTTTAAACAATGGCGGATAAATAAAGAAAACAATTGAGTTATACTCTCTAAGAATACCTAATGAAAAATATTTGCTTTTGTAAACACATACATACATATTTACATAATAAAAATGTTTAATCCCCATTAGCCATTTTATTTTTAAACAATGTAGAAAGTATCACGTAAATTGTTTAAACAATGGCGGATAAATAAAGGAAACAATTGAGTTATATTCTCTAAGAATACCTAATGAAAAATATTTGCTTATTTTTCTAGATATGTTCTTTATGTACACATAGTATAAATATAAACCCTAATTATATTTATAAAAATACAATTTTTCTTGAAACCAAAATTAAATACTTTTAGTTCTTGAAGTATGAAAGAATGCAGTGAAGATATTTCCCGGCCTGGTACTAGACTAGCCTCCAAGCGAGGTATTATCGCTCGCGCTAGCCATAATTTTTAAATCTTGCTATTTGAGATTTTGGCGCCTCTCCTTGCGATTGTAGCGCTAGAGATCCGTAGCGGATGAGATTGTCAAACCTAATTCGACGGTTGTCGGTAGTTCACCAGCTACCGTCCACGCCAAAAATTTGAGGGCGCTGAACGTATACTGCGCATTCTACGATAAACCCTTTCTAAAGAAAACTTTTGGTAGGTGACTGTACCTTCTCGCGCTGTATGTCACACTACTACGAAATGGTGTTATCAGAAAGCTGGCAACGTCGCGTTGTGATCGGAAAAGCAAGAGGGGAACAGCTCTAGAAGAGAGCCGCTGAATCCAGCCGTAGTTACAAATTCGCCGTTTTGACGTGACTTATTCCCGCTGTCAATTTTGACGTATAAAAATTTAACAAATTATATGTAGATAAAAAATATGACTTACATTTGCTTTTTTTGTATTATTTATATATTTATATTTTTGAAAAACCATATAACGATGTTATAACAGCTAAATTGATTTTTTTACATTCTAAAAATAACATTTAAATTTGATATCTGCTAGATCGTAGCAACGCCGGGAAACAACTCAAATTTTGTTTTAAAATCTGCCCAAAAAGTCTAGTTCCAAAACCGGTAATGAAGGCATAATTTATGCCTGCTGTCATTTAAATGTCAATTTTAGGCTGTCAAAAAATCAATTTCACAGTTATAACGTTGTTATACAGTTTTTCAAAAATATAAATGAATAAAAAATACATTAAATGCAAATGTAAGTGATATTTTTATTTATATATTATAATAGTTTTACCCCCTCCCCGTGACGTAAACATACAGTGTTGCCGCTGCCTCTCTTGCTCGAGTGTTTCTGTCATCGAGTACATTACTTTACACTACGATTAGTCTAAAACTGTAAGTCAGATCGCTTTCATCGTTTGAAATAACATTCGAATTATGTTAAACTCCTACATATTAATTTTTTTTATTAAAATCTATAGAAGAAAAATGATACTATCAATCAAAACGGTGGTTTTTGTAGCATTGGTCCTGTGCTTCACGTGTTAATATATCTGACTTTCGAGGCGAATAGCTCATTTTCTGTACGTCAGAAGTTTATGAAAAATTAACTGTGCATGTATTAGGTCATTCTTAACACATAGTTAAATTTTTATGAACATCTATACAAACTCGATTTACTGGTGAACTACCTTAATATGGGGTCTCGTGTCCGTGTGTCTGAATATCTGGTCGCGAATCTGGGGACCCGGGTTCGATCCCGAATGACGCCAAAAATTACTTCGAATTTTAATGGCACAAATTGACCCCTGTGGTGCACTCTCCACGCCAGCATTGAGTGCCCGTGAGGTGACGCATGGTAAGCGCCCTCACGGTACAAATATTTCATCATTACCGATATCTGTATACAAAGCAGATTGGCACACCCAGCAATGGGGAATATGCGCCAAAGTGCTGAGTGCGAACCTGTAATTTCAAAACTCCGAGTATGGCAAACAGTAGTGTTTCGGACGAGACTAGACATTCTCGAATCTCGTTTCGTCTCGTCTCGAAATTTCTCGTCTCGGCGAGACGAGAAAGCTATTTCAACTTACGAGACGGGACGAGACTTATATGTCGAGATTCTCGAATCTCGACAATTATTGCGAGATTTCTCGACAATTTTTTTATTTTTAAAAATATATTTTTTAAAAAAATTATTGGAACATTTTGTAAATATATATTAATTATCCTATTTTTTTACTATAAATTTAAACAGGATCATGCTAAAATTTCTTAAATAAAACTACCTCCTTTCTTTCGTGACGTCACAGTGATGTATTAACCTTCACTTACCGACAAAGCGTTACACCAAGTAACGGGTAAAAAGCGTGATGATATATTTATTTCAATAGTTTATTATTTATGGGAATTCTTTCTAATAAATAATGTTTAAATAAGCAAAAGATACACTCACAAAATTGAAGTCACGTGAAAGAGAAATTTTTATATTGTCAAATATTATGAACAGCAAACAAAATTATTTTTAATTTGTCATAAAATATGTAAAGTCGATGACAATTTATTGAATAAATTAAATTTATTAAAGATGTTAATTTATTCTGTCTGTAATACCAGTTCTTGAATTGTTGGTAAAACTAATTATTATTACATTTTTCATTAAAACAATGCAAGAAATATGTTTAGAAAGAGTATTTGTATTAAATGACTATTACAGTTCACAGTTTTTTAATTACAACAGAAATTGACAGACAGAAAAAATGACATATAAATTATATGTTATTTCCGTAGCTACGTATTGTACGTAGCTACGGAAATTGTTCACATACATTTTTGAATCATAGATTGCTTATAATTCCAACAATTATTAATTTAGTTCAACATAATATTTGTATACAAGACCCGTCCCGTATCAGTTGGCTTACCCTCTTTCATTATAGCAAATTATATATAGATACTGAAGATTCTTCAGTGAAGAAAATAGCTATTTGACTAATTTTTTTAACCACTCTGCGTATTATTTATATATTTTTACAATTATATATAGTATATCAAAATAAATTGCATATTGGATTTATTAACAAAAAAACATCGAGAAATCTCGTCGAGATTCTCGGCCGAGACGAGACTCCATTGTTCGAGACGAGATTTAATTTCTTGCCTTCTAAATGAGACGAGATGAGACAATGTAGTTTCCCGTCTCGATCGTCTCGTCAGAAACACTAGCAAACAGCGCTATGTGCAAGCTACACATCGCATGCCGATAACACAAGCAAAACTCGCCGCGCAGCACACCAGGGGTGAATTAAGGTTCCATTTTTAAAAATACCGTCAGACAAGTCAATAAAAAATGTTGATATGTATCTCATAGAGGAAACTATTTTATATTTTGTTATATTAATTTTATCTTTTCCTCTTTTTCATATTTCTGTCTTAATTGTCAAACGAAATTAACACAAAATAATTTCAATTAACTTCTATCTGATTAGCTTAACAATTTTGATGATACTTTTGTTTATATTTTATTTTACTGATATGACACAGATAATTTGGCGAATAAATGGCTATTTAGTTTGACCAAACATATATGACATTGATATTGAATATTAATACGCAGTCAAATTTTTAAAATTCAATTCGCGTGATATTACTTCGGCAGTACTGACCTGTTGTTCCTTATCATGTCGATAAGACAAATTGTGAAGAATAATATACAATTGCCCAATTTTTTTTTAATAAACATGTGTAGATTGGTATTGAATATTAATAATTAGCTGCTTATTATAATTTTCGGCAAATTTTCAATAAACAAAACAAAAGAGCGAAAATCACGAAATCAGATATATGTGAAATGTTTTCACTATTTTCATCACATGAAACGCATAACTTGTTTAACAATTACCTATTTAGTTTCAATAAACATGTGAAAAATGGTATTGTATATTAATAATTAATTGCTTATTACACTTTTCGGAAAATTTGCAATCAATTTAGAAAAGAGCGAAATGCACGCAATCAGATGTAAAGGAAATGTCACTACTATAATCACATGAAACAGATAAATTGTTTAAAAAATGCCTACTTAGTTTCAATAAACATGTGAAAATCGGCATTGAATATTAATAATTAGCTGCTTATTATAATTTTCGGCAAATTTACAATTAACTTCGAAAAGAGCGAAATGTACGAAATCAGATGTATGTGAAATGTTTTCACTATTTTAATCACATGAAAAAGATAATTTGTTAACAACTGCCTATTTAGTTTCATTAAACATGTGAAAATATATATTCAAAGGTTATAATAAGTATTTTTTTACTTCGGTAATACACCGGGCACAAGACCTTTACCGGCAACCGAGCCATCGCTCGCCGACACATGAAAATTGTAGGTCTTCAGATGGGAACTTGAGTTTGGCGCGTTAGGTTAGAGTAAGGTATGCGTTGAAAAATAAAAGTATAGCATAAACACCATGTGTTTTGACATGCAGTAAATTAATTTGGTAGATTATATCTAATAACGCTGCATATACTTGAATAATTTCATAATAGCGTAGTATGCTTGTAGGCGTGTAGACTGTAGAGGCAGATAATGTTGATGTTAAGTATATTTAGTAAACCTGCTAATCATTTTAAAATATGTTAACCATGATCTTATTCCTTATTGAGCCTTATTCAATACCTGCAGCAATTTTCATTTTTTGACTCAGTACCTTAAAATTTGTACCACTCAAACTCAGCTTATCGAGTAGAATCCAAAAATATATTGGGTTCATATTATTTTTACATTCTATAAAACCTAAAATATATACTCGTATATATAAATAAAATTAATTTTAATAATTATTTTATTTTTACAAACTATGGGGCCGCGACTAGTAAATGTTTAAGAACCATTGTACTACACGGAATGTTTGCTGCAATCTGCAAAACATTTCAATATATTAACAGAATTAATCTTGGATGACTAACAGTATCTTGTGGCACAATTTCGAAGCTCTTAGTTCCATGTAAGCAGCGCCATATATACCGACGTTTGAACACTTTTCAAATTTACTAAGTGCTTCGAAAGGGTGGAAAAAACTTGAAAATTTCATGTCTTAATATTAAAAAATGTGTTATAGATTTAAGCACGACACTTACATACAAGCTAATATGTATCATGGACTACTAATATTTTATATCTATACTAATAAAACAGCTTTAGTTCAATAAATATTTAATAAAATAAAAACGATTTTTGAACACGCTTCAAAAGTCCGGAAAAAGCTTCAAACGTCCGCCGTTTACCTCGAAATATGCCTCAAAAATGACCCCTTACATACATATATATATATATATATATATATATATATATATATATATATATATATATATATATATATATATATATATATATATATATTTGAAATCAGAAAGAAATTCACTACCTACTGGACTAAAAATTGTACAGATTACTATTTAGAAAAATATAATTTTGTTTTACATTTTGAAAGCCACTGTTTGAATTTTCGGTTTGTTCTTGTTTAGCCCCTTATTCTTGAACAATTTTTGTATATAACATTTGTCTCTAAAGTCATTAGTCATTAGTTTGCACAAAAAAGCACTGGTTGTTTTACAGGAAATACCGTGTATCACTTGCAGTACTTCTAGGGGAATAACTCAAAAATCGACTCTGTTAGACGTTCTTTATGTTTAACCGAAGTTAGCAGAAAAAATGGCACAGTGCGTCAGTGTCTTAATTGCACTCTCCAATTTTTATGCATCCCCTTCCTATAACACTAGCCCATCTAAGTGTGTTATATATATATATATATATATATATATATATATATATATATATATATAGTCTGTTGGAAAAAGTGGTCACACCCTTTTTTCTCGCTTATTATTACAGATACACATATTGCTTATAGGACATAATTTAATCAGTGCAATATTTGTGATTGAAATGTGTAAAAGTTGTAATTGTAGAACTTCCGGTATAACCGGTAGTGACATCAACTTTGTAAAGTTAAATACAACCTATACTATGTTTTTATAAATTTGGATTGCATTTTTTGTCCTTTTTCCGACAATACTAAATTTATTAGTGTTAACGTTATTCATTTGTGTGAAAGGGTTATGACAGTAATTGTTTTCATGATACGTTAATAAATTCAATTATTTTTAATTTAATGTTAGTATGAAATAAGAAATTTACAAGTAATAAAACATTTATTCAACATGTCCCCCATTTACATTCATACATTTTAAAGTACATCTTCTTAATTCACTCTATAACATTATCAAATTCTTCAGCCGCTTCTCCAAAACTTCTGTTATTTTCTCCAACTAATAATACTATCTCCACTTTGTCTTCTATTGTCAGTACCATTGTAATAAAATACTTTTGTTAATTGTTAATCAACGATATAAGTACTTATGATAGTTCTATTATAATGTCATAGCCCTCTCACATAAGTATTAAATTACATCTGAACGATAAAAATCGTGCAAAAGAAAATAATTATTTTTAACAAATGAATAACGTTAATATTAATAAATTTAATATTGTCGGAAAGAGCACGAAAAATGCAATCCAAATTTATAAAAAAAATAGTATAGGTTGTATTTAACTTTACAAAGTTGATGTTACTTCCGGTCATACCGGAATTTCTACAACTTCAAATTTTACACATTTCAATCATAAATATTTCACTGATTAAATCATGTCGTATAAGCAATATGTGTATCTACAATAATAAGCGAGAAAAAAGGGTGTGTCCACTTTTTCAAACACACTGTATATATATATATATATATATATATATATATATATATATATATATATATATATATATATATATATATATATATATCACTATTCATAACTAAGGTAAAACGTGCCAATATCAAAGGTATATTTTGATTTGTGCTTATGTGTTTTTTATAAATTTAAGAATATGCACAAAAAAATAATAAAAGATTTGCAAGGTTATTAATTATTACATGAGTTAATATACGTTAATTTTGGTTATTAAAAATATTTTTTAAAGTTCGCTATTTTTACTTCAAATATCAAAAATAAGTAATGATTGGACTTAAATAATTATAAGCTTGTATTTACAACGAGTTTTCTACTCCTGTGGTGTTCAGAGTCCAGCTTTCATGAGCAGGTCTTCATCAGTCTCTTCCACGGAGCTATCGGAGCCGGAGGACGAGCTCAGCAATGCCGTTCCCATCGTCTGCTGACGGCGCACTGGGGGCCGGGGCGTGCAGCGCAGCAAAGTTGGCCGAGGCAAGGACACTGCCCCTGTAAGCCGGCGCTCTGACGTCGCCGAAGACGTGGAGTGCTGCTTTACCATGCGAGGCAACTCTTCTGGGATTGTATCTCGAGTTAAGGATCTACAAATATAAGTTAATTAAGTATATCAATGATGCTTTTTAACTGTAAATTAAAAAATATATATGTGTTAGCAGTAGGTAACAGTTGTTGCATAATTTTAATTTGTTTATATACCGACTTACTGATCTATTATAATAATGATAACAGGATGCTCATTTTACATGGGCGACCATTGCTACCTTGAGAACTATGTATAAAAACTACAATGAAGGTTAAATGGGCAAACAATTTATATTTTACATAATAACTAGAGATTTGAATTCTAAATACAATGATATAACTAGAGATGGGATTTTAATGTTTTTACCTATTTTGCTACGTAAGTACGATTTTTAGATGTTACAGTACAAAATCCGTTTTGAAAGAAATGCTCTTTATGATTTTACCTAAAAACTGGTTTTTGCAAGAATTGCACCTAATTACAATATTTAGTACCTAAATCATTGTTTTAATGTACCTAAATCAGTTTTTACCTCTCGCTAAGAGAGGTATTGGATTCATGCTAAAAATCGCATATCCAGATTTTATTGAATAAGCACGTTTTAAGGTCCCTACAATCCGATTTTAACATTTTTACGATGATGTCTGTGTGTGTGTGTGTGTGTGTGTGTGTGTGTGTGTGTGTGTGTGGATGTGTGTGTGTGCGGGATGTTGGAAGGACGGTTACTCAAAAACTATAAGACATAAAATTTGTTTAACAACGTATTTCCCAATCGGACATTCATGGGAAGATCTGAAAAGGTTTTGGTAATAATTGGACAACCGGAAGTAGAAGATTCTTGAAAAAAAATCTTCTAAATATTATTTTTTGAAAATTTTTCGTGGTAATATTAAAGAAAATTAAATTCTCTATCTGATACATTTAAATATTTTATTATATATTCCATAGATTTAGAGATAAAAGAAGTATAATATATAAAATAATCTGTTGTAATAAATTTGACAGCCGAAAGAATGCCATGAAAAATAGTTGATAATTTAAATTATTTGTAACTGACAGATAAATGTCAATGTCAGAAATAATGAGTAATGAATTAAAAATATACTTGGAGAATTCCTTAGTTCTTGATCTGTGACTATTATGGAGATGACAAGTCTAGGTTGAAGGACTTAAATTTGTTTCAAACATTATGGGACAATGTACACCAGTACTGTAGACTAGAGTAACTTTGAATTGCGAAAAAGCTATCAAATTCTTCTCAAGTAAGTTGTAAATATTGACAAAATCGGAGTGCAATCTATCCGTCACTTTATTAAAGGGAATTAAGGTTATTTAGATATAACAAGTATGAAAAAATAAAATGTAAAAGAAGATATATAAGAATAGATGCACAATCCAGATATATACATTTTAGACCGCCCAAAATTAATGTTTTTACTAGAAGAATATGAAGAGAAAGTAAACAAAGTTGTTCGAATTGAAAATTGCTGTTACCAGCCTAATATTTATATATGGTAAACTCTACTTTGTAATTTATTGTAACATAATTTATGGTAAAATATCTTCATGTTGAGACATGCTATTATTGAATAATAAAGAAGTTTATACGTCATAGATTTATATGAATATATTATTTGTATTTATAAAAATAATCTTTGCTTTATGCATACAGCCAGGTAAAATATACGGCGAGAGGTTATGTGCTGGCCACATCAGATTTTTTTATTTATAAATTTCCGCACTTATTTACAGATTTATTTGTAATTTTCAATTTGGTTATCTTGAGCATTTATTTTCATCGCGCACAGTTGGGACATTGGTTGCAGTTTCGTTTTACAGTAAGTGTTCGACATATGAAGCAATCTATGCAGTAAACGAATTAGACAATACTATGGACTCTTACATGAATACACCACCGGCTCGTTAAAATATCGCCACCAGGCGGCTACAGGTTAATTTTCGTTGCGAATATCTATAGTTCTAATGGCCAGTTACAACGTTGTCACTTAAATTTTAAGTGTCACTTAAAGGATAAGTATTGATTCGAAATAATGCCAGCAATGTTTGTCATATTTGTAATTATACTATCGATTCGATATTGCTCATATAAGTTAGGCTGCAAATTTAAGTGACAGCAGTACAACTGGCCATAAATCTGCAGGATTTATATATATATATATATATATATATATATATATATATATATATATATATATATATATATATATGCACAGAATTTCACCAATATAATTTTAATAATTTATGCAATAAATTATTTTATTTCCATTAAATTTACAAATATGTAAATTGTTAATAATAAATGTTTATTTATACCTACATGTATGTATATTTACAAAAATACTCAATAAAGTATAAAAAAAAATACCTAAAACTATTTTTAGAACCTAATCCCATATATTTGTTACCTAAAACAAGTTTTTTTTTATACTTATTTAGGTACCTATTTTTACAAATTTTACAACCTAAAATCCCATCTCAAGATATAACTAATTATCCTTAAAAAGCGGTTTTTTTTGTTTTGGAAAGATGTATATACCGGCTGTTCTTTTTCAAAGTGTAAATAGGAGATTAACATGGGAAATCAGTATTTTGTAGAGTGTTGCCCCCCGTTTTGACTGACAACAATGATTGCGGTATCAAGAGACATCAAATACATGTAAATTATGTATTATTTTAGTCCCATAAATTAATAAATTTATCCAATGTCGTATTAATAACGAAAGCCATGGTATTCGCTATAACCGATAAATTACAAATATTACATCGCGGCGTACTTTTTCTTTCACGTCATAAAAGTAAATAATTTGCCGGGTGCTGTAGTTAACCCAGCGTAGTTTCGCATTGAGTAGATTTTTAGCTCCAGAACTATTACTGATTTCCTAATCATTTCGTCTCGTTCATAGAGGACAACCCTTTTTGCTGATAGGAGTCCAACTCTGGAGGATCCGTGTTCCTATTTTACGTTCTACGTCAACACTATGGATAAGTTTTTTGTGGATATTTATACCTTTTTTACCTCTCGCTAAGAGAGGTATTGGATTCTTGCTAAAAATCGCATATCCAGATTTTATTGAATAAGCATGTTTTAAGGTCCCTACAATCCGATTTTAACATTTGTACGATGATGTCTGTGTGTGTGTGTGGATGTGTGTGTGTGTGTGTGTGTGTATGTATGTGTGTGTGTGTATGTGGGATGTTGGAAGGACGATTACTCAAAAACTATAAGACTTTATATTTGTTTAACTACGTATTTCCCAATCAGACATTCATGGGAAGATCTGAAAAGGTATTGGTAACAATTGGACAACCGGAAGTAGAAAATTCTTGAATAAAAAATGTTATAATTATTATTTTTTGAAAAAATTTCTTGGTAATATTAAAGAAAATTAAATTCTCTATCTGATACATTTAAACATTTTATTATACATTCTATAGATTTAGAGATAAAAGAAATATAATATATAAAATAATCTGTTGTAACAAATTTTACAGCCGAACGAATGCCATGAAAAATAGTCGAAAATTTAAATTGTTTTTAACTGACAGATAAATGTCAGTGTCAGAAATCCGGAGACATTACTGAAGACTTTTTCTGGGAAGTACATACCTACATTATATTATTTCTTAAAGTGATAATAGTTAAATATTTAATATTATAGGTATATTACACATACCCTTCAGAAATACTGTTACTCCCGACAATGAATTGGAAACATCTCGAAAAATTAGAAGAGTAGGACAAAAATTCTTCATAGAATGAATTTAAAAAATCTAAATATAAGGAATAGATATAAGTAGAATTTATGGTGTAGATTGTACGTATACAAGATATGTTAAATACATTAGGTCGCGAGCAGTCATGTGGCTTTGTTGGCCTTGATAAGCAGATATGAGGGCCCATGTCAGAATGATAGTTAGTAATTATGTATATACATGTCAAATATCATAATTTCTCATTCTAAATTTAGTGATTTTCCAATTCCATGTGGTTTATTTTTCTTCACAAGTAAATTCCACACTCCTGGTGACAAATTAACTACGTGAATTTAGAAAATCTTGGAATTTTTAATGAAAAATTCTGACATTTGACATCTATGTACATAATTACTAATTATCATTCTGAAACGGGCCCCCACATCTGTTTGTCAAGGCCAACAATGTAACATGACTGTTCGCGCCCTGTACTTATGTAACCAAAAAAAAGGAAGTGGCGAGAGGTATTGTGCTCGCCACAACAGATTTTTATATCTTTTATTGAAGTGCTGAAGTTATCTAAACAAAAATTTTGCTCATAACTTTGTTAATTATTATTGTGCATTCTGATTTAGTCCGCGAGCCAGCAACAGATTTTCGTGACCAAGTTTCTCTCAGGCGATAACTTGTAAAATGCTTCAGAGAGTTGTATCATGTTAATCAGCGGTAGCCTCCCACGCACGTTGAACAAAAAATGAATTTTAATCATTTCCTCCCGATAGAAAATTTATCAAATTATAGCTAATCCAATATCTTAAAGAAAAAAAAAAGTCAGCTGACTATAAATTGGTGGATAATACGTCAGCTGGTCACACGAACATGATAAAAAAATATATATGTTCAGTCATTTCTTCTCAATTGAAAATTTATCAGATGACAGTTTATATGACATTGTGAATAAATAAACATATCAGCTGGCTATATCACGGTGGGAAGATTGTCAGCTTATGCTCTGAAGGGTGTAACGCAGGAGCCAGACAGGAGCATCTATCGCCTATTTAAATGCACCAGCTGACGAGTTTTCCCTCGGCATATTGCTAGCTGATTTTTTTTATTACTTACAGGATCATATTAACTATCAGCTTACAAATTTTTATCCGGGAGGAAATGACGTATCTAAAGTTATTCGACATTATGCTTCATGCTCTAATTGAAAGATATAATCTTTTTTATATATTTTTTTATCATGTTCGTGTGACCAGCTTACGTATTATCCACCACTTTATAGTCAGCTGACTTTTTTTTTCTTTAAGATATTGGATTAGCTATAATTTGATAAATTTTCAATCGGGAGGAAATGATTAAAATTCTTTTTTTTTCAACGTGCGTGGGAGGCTACCGCTGCTTAACCCACCCACCGAACCGCAGCTGACGTTCACGGAGCTTCATGATACAACTCTGAAGCATTTTACAAGTCATCGCCCGAGAGGAAATGATTGACCAAATTTGTACCCTGGCTCGCGGACTAATTTAGGTTGGATTAGTATTTTGTCGTCCATTCTTATACGAGTATTTTGTGTAGAATAAAACTATACTTTTATAAACATTTAGTCATATAGAAAAGATTGAGATTGACAAACATCATAAAAATATATTTGACGTTTAATTATATTATTATCAAAACATACACAACTGAACTAACATGATTATTTGTTTTTTTTTTTTTATTATTATGAGCAATGACACCTGTCACTCAACACTCCCCCTTAAACAAATAACTCCAAGAGACTGTCTGTTTTTCTGAAATGGTCCAGCAGTCAAACATTTTGTGAAAATGTCTGCTAGTTGCTCTGAACAGCATACATGTTCTAGAGAGAAGATCCCGTTATAATATTTCTCTCTCACGTAGTGGTATCTGACTTCTATATGCTTCGTTTTTCTGTGAAACTCTGGATCCTTGATTAGACGAGTCGTGCTCACATTGTCGATATATAGCTTAGGAACACAAGAAATATTAGTAATCTCACACAAAAGTCGATTTACCCAAACTATTTCTTTTGCGGCTTCACTCGCTGCTATATATTCGGCTTCTGTCGTACTCAAAGCTGTTGTGAGCTGTTTGCGACTAAACCAGGCTATCATTCCTCCTCCTAATGTTGTCACAACACCAGTTCTCGATCGCCTCGTATTTTCGTCATTGGCAAAGTCAGAATCGCAAAAACATTTTAATTCCAACTTAACATTTCTCTGATAAAATAGTCCATAATTACGAGTACCAGTTAAATACTTCATAATTCGTTTTACTGCAATCCAGTTTGATCGTTTTGGACAAGCCAGTACTTCTGAAGCAACGCTTACTCCATAAGACGAATCGGGACGGGTTGCCATAGCTAAAAACAGCAAACTTCCTACAGCTTCTCTGAATGGCACACTTTTATCAAGCATTGAATCTTCTTCTACTATATTCTTCTTTTCAGTAGGTGTAGACACAGAATTAGCCTCGTTCATATTAAATTTTGCCAAAATACTGGTAATGTAATACTCCTGGTATAGAAAAATTCCATTCTTACATTTCTTGATCTGCATCCCAAAAAAACTTTCTAAAGTGCCAATAGTAATTTTAAATTCTGATTTTAATTTTCTTAAAAAGCTTCAACTTCGCTCTCATCGCCAGCAACAATGCCATCATCAACATAAGCAGCCACCATTAGTTTTCGATTATTACAATCTTTAATAAATAAGCAAGGGTCAGCTTGACTTACCTTCAAACCCAACTGACTCATAAATTTGACAAATATTTGATTCCAGCACCGTGGAGATTGTTTAAGTCCATACACACCTTTATTCAATATACAAACGCGTCCAGTTCCATCATCACATCCTTCAGGCTGATACATATACACTTCTTCACTAAGTTCGCCGTAAAGGAATGCTGTTTGAACATCAAACTGTGCTAAGTGATAAGATTTAGCAGCAGCCACACTTAAAAGAGCATGCACAGTATCAAACCTCGCAACTGGACTGAAAGTTTGTTCAAAGTTTATACCTTTTTCTTGTGTAAATCCTCTCGCCACCAGACGAGCTTTATAACGGTCAACATCTCCATTAGGCTTTCGTTTAATTCTTAAAATCCATCGATTTGTTATTATTTTCTTATTTTCAGGAGGGTCCACTAAAGTCCACGTATTATTCTCGGCTAGCGAATGAAGTTCACTACGCATTGCATTTCGCCATAAATGTACCTCATCTAACTTTAAAGCTTCATTTAGTGAAATACAACCGTCAGCCATTAATACATAATTATTGAAATTAGAAGACAATTGTTTAATGCGTTGACTCCTTCTTACATCACCTTCTTCATGGTTATTACCTTCCTCATGGTTTTCTTTCATACTCTCTTCAAAAGCAGGAACTTGTACTATAAAATCAGATTTCTCTTTTGATTTGTCATCCTCTTTTGAAATATTATCTTCTTTTAAAGTATCATCTTTTGATTTATCATCTTGTTTTGAAATCTCATTCTGTAACTTCAATTTTTGCGTAGCCACTTCTTTTTCGAAAATCACGTCACGGGACAGAATTATTTTATTGTTCATTTCATCCCATAAACGATAACCATTGTGCCCATTGTATCCTACAAAGTAACATGGTTTACTTTTTTTGTCCATCTTCTTTCTTGTAGGCTTTGGAACATGAGCAAAACATTTGCTTCCAAATACTCTAAAGTAGTGGAGTTTTGGTTTCTCGCAGTTTGTCCATAATTCAATAGGAGATTTATCTTCTTCGGAACTCGGTGCACTCTTATTTATGACGAACACCACTGTACTAATTGCTTCTGCCCATAACTTAATTGGCAGTTCCTTTGCATGTATCATGGACCTAGCTGCGTCTACAATGGTTCTATTTTCTCGTTCGCAAGCTCCATTTTGTTGTGGAGTATATGCAACTGTTTGTCTCTCGAACAGTGTACTTCAAAGCTTTAGCTTCGATGATAAATGTTTCAATGCAGTTTGATACTTCGGATTTTTGTTTTAAAAAGAAAACTCTTCTGAATTTGGAATAATCATCCTTGAGACATAAAAAATAATGGGAACCTCCAATAGATTTTTCTTGAAACGGTCCACAAACGTCAGCATGTATCCACTAACCACACTCAGAAGGACGATCTGTTCTGGAATGGAAAGGTTCACGATGATGCTTCCCATAGACGCATCCCTCGCAAAGTTCATCATCCAAATCAATATTAATACCATTCCTATTAAGTACCTTTCTCACATACCGCTTATTCTGATGACATAATCTTTCATGCCATAACTGGAGTGTCTCATAAATGTAAGTCTCAGGCACTTCATTTGCCTCGGAAGGAATTTGAACTTTCATATCTAAAACATACAATCCTTTGCATACCCTTCTCCCAATTAAACAGGTCTTTTGTCCTCTTAAAATAGTACATTTGTGTTGGTTCGCGTAAAACCGCTCGACTAACAGAGAATAAATTTCGACTGATTTCTGGAACATACTAAACATTTTGAAGGTGGTTAATATTCCATTTATTGCCATCATTCATTTTAACATTAATAACGCCCTGTCCAAATGCTGAAATATACTCACCGCTACCGACTTGCACATATTTTGGAACCTTAAAACTTTCATATTCATGAAAATATTCCTTATGGCTTGTCATGTGTTCTGTAGCAGCAGTGTCAGACACTCAATCATAACCTTTGACATCAAGCGTTTTTACCTTGTCACAAACATACGCATCACCTTTCGTTTGACCCTTTTGTGATTTATTACTGTAGCAATTTCTTGCAATGTGACCAAATTTGTGACATTTGAAACATTTCGGAACAAACTTTCATCAGATTTATTATTCTGAATAGGTTCCTTATTATTATTTTTGGCAATCAGTGCAAACTCATTTTTCCTTTCATTTTTCCCTGGAAGTCTCATTTCTATAAGACGTAGTCTTTCAGTCAAATTATTCAAAGTTCTTTCTTTAATAGAAACAACAATAGAAAAATTCGGTGGGTAGAGTTGACAAAATGCGACCCATCAAAATCAGCTCATGTAACTGAGAACCTACAACATTCTTTAATTCAATATTTAAAGCATTAAAATCATGCTGCAGTCGAGCAATATGGGTAACTATATCCTCTTCTGGTCCTATTTTCTCCGACGAGAAGAACTTTTCTAACATACGATCCAATCTTTGACTAGAGCTTTGTTCATATACTGATACTAATTTTTCCCAAATGTCTTTTGCTGATTCACATGACGAAGTCAGTTCCTCATTTGTTGAGTTCAGCGAACTGATCAAAATTAACTGCGCAAGTGAATCTTTAGAATCAAAAGTATCCTTATTTTTGTCACTCAAAACAGGCTCTCCATTTACTACTTCTAGAACCTTATGATGTTTTAGTATTAACGTAATTTGCCTTTTCCATCTCGCCCAATTCTCTTGCCCTTTTAAATGATCCACTTGTGCTTTATAATTGAAATCAGCCCGAGTTTCAGCCATTTTTAAAATTTTACTCCAGAAAATGACAACTCCAAAATTTTTATTGCTGATCACTAAGAAGTTTACCAGTATAGTACTCCTGCATGCGAGCCTGGGCCCATAACCTGTAGAATAAAACTATACTTTTATAAACATTTATTCATATAGAAAAGATTGAGATTGACAAACATCATAAAAATATATTTGACGTTTAATTATATTATTATCAAAACATACACAACTGAACTAACTTGATTATTTGTTTAATTTTTTTATTATTATTATGAGCAATGACACCTGTCACCTGTCACTCAACATTTTGGTCATTATCGGACTGCAAGCATGCGCTCTACGATTTATTTTATTATTGCTACTTTAGTTTTCAGTTGTTGTAGCTGGTACACAAAATTTGTACTATTGTACTGCAAAATATGTCGCGGTTTGTTCGTATCCCGATATCATCTGGTTGTTTTTGCCCTACGTCCATGGTTGGCCAATAGGCTTTCATCAAGTCAAGTAGCTTGATGTTTTTGTAAATTACTTGACTTGACTTGAAAATCAAGCTTTTCAAAAATTCATTACTTGACTTGATTTTTTATCGTTACTACTTGACTTGATCAAGCAATTTCAAGCAAATTCAAGCTACTTGATAACGAATCGATTATGTTCGAAAACGCGCGAATCAGTAGATTCGTAATCTAGCTGTATGTGGTACGGCCTAGCGCGCCATATGCTGTGCTGATTCACTACTGCAAGTTAAAAATTCTGCAGAGGTTTAAAAAATTCACTCAATATTGGAATATATACTAGAAAGGCCCGAGAATATGTCGACAAAATTTGAAGTCCTAATCATTATTATTAAGATAACTGTAGATGGTTAAACTATCGCACAAAAGCCCAAAAAGCTATACTCCATTCGAATTAAGAATAATAATTGGGACTTCAAATTTTGTCCACATATTCTCGGGTCATTCTCGTATATATTCCAATAATGAACGGATTTTTTAAACCTCTTAATATCTCGGAGAAAAAAAGTTCCAAAATGTGCTAAATGTAATTTAAATGGGGAAAAATCAAGTGCATTTAGCACGGTCAAATATTAAAATTAAGCGGAATCATTTCCAGTATAATTTATTTATTTATTTGGAACCACTTTAGGGGGCGGTCCGGTTAAAATTCGACATCATTTTTTAAGGTCCACCATAATACATATACTATAAATAGTTTGTTAGTCCATATATTATACCTACTTTTAAATCTTTTTTTTTAATTTTTAAATTTGAATGTATGATTTATTTTTATTAATAATAGTCTATATTTCAAGGTATATTATTGATATTTTTATTGATATAAAACATAAGGAAGTATATGAAAATGAAATGTAGTCTTGAAGAACTTTTTGATTTTTCTGGTAATTAAAATAATAACTACTTGATTTTTTTTCTCGTAGAAATGAAATAACTTCTTTGATAAAAACATTTTATGACAATGACAAATTTTAAATGAATTATTTTTTTCTACGTTCCGTCGCCTTTAGATAAGAAAGATATTGTCTTGGTCAAAAAATTCATAGTCAGTTTTTAACGAATAAGCACATTAGGTAAAAATCGAAGACGATCCAAAACACGTGCAAGCAAAGCAGCTGTCAACAAGTAAGTGAACATTCAAAATGGCCGAGCTTGTCGACATAAGTGAGAGACATGAGTACCAACATAAAGCCACAAAAAGATCGAAATTCGAATATACGTAACCCGCGAAAATTCAAAATTCGCGATAGTTTTTGAACACACCTCGTAAATACAAAAAATGTTCAGAATTAAATACTGCATCAAACATTGGCGGATCTAGCAGGGGCGATCGCCTCCTCCTAGGTGGTTGGTAAATTTTAATAAAACAATAATTTAAAAATCTGATGTGACCAACACAGTACCTCCCGCCATTTGCCTATGTATGTATATAATTTTTTATATTAAAGCAAACTTGTAGAAAATGAATAATCTTTAATTTTTATAATAAAAAATTGAGAAAAAGTTATATTTAAAGGTATTTTTTGAAGAAAAACTATCTTGAGCTTCAAGTAAACTGCCATTTG